>PVKC010000351.1:0-71341 GCA_004027635.1 Crocidura indochinensis | reverse complement strand
TGTTCCAGTACGGGCATCAAATAAGTTTACTTACTGATTAAACACGTAAAATAGGCATCATATTAAAAAGTATATAATTTGTTACCATGCAAGTACTTTCCCATTAGATGTAATTGTGGGCAGATGGATGGAGGAGAAAAAGAAAAAACGATAAGAAGGCAAAGAGGTAAAAGAGGATAGAAGGATGGGGGAAAAGAAGAGAGGGAAGAAGAGAGGTTGAATGGTAACAAAGAGAAAACAAAAAGTAAATAGTAGCTTTCATTGTCAGAAAGATGGAACTCATTTTCTATTTTTCAAAGTAAATCATTCAATATGCTTCAGCATTTTTCTGGCTTTAAATATCTTTTAAAAATTTTACTCCTAATTGTTCTAATTAAAAAGCATTTTAATATACCACTAGATTTACTCTTCTGATATACACAGAAAATGTATATTTAGATGTTAGAATTGGGGGCCAGAGAGATAGCATGAAGGTAAGGCATTTGCCTTTCATGCAGAAGGTCATTGGTTCGAATCCCGGTCTCCCATATGGTCCCTGTAGCCTTCCAGGAGCGATTTCTGAGCATGGAGCCAGGAGTAACCCCTGAGCACTGTCGAATGGGCTTAACAACAAAACAAAAGAAAAACAAAAGATGTTCGAATTGGCCAACTCCATAGATTCACTATTCTTTCAAACAAAATGTAAACCAAGCCATAAAAGATCTGGGCACACTAGCCATGTAGCAGAAAGATGGTCATCTTGGGAAGACAGGGTGAGTCAAGCCCCTGTCAAAGCACACCTGCTGTATCCATCATCCAGAATCACCATTTCCCTGACGGCACTATCTCATCACCCTTCTATGAGTCCCTTCAAGGATACCAATCTGGCAAATTTTCAGATACACTGGTAAAAGGGCTGATAGCATCAGGCTTTTTGGAGCAAGTGTGGGCACCCTACCCCTATCTCTTCCCCTCTTCTGGGAGGCTGACAGTTGAGAGCATACTGTTAAAAGCTGTAGCATCTGCAATACTGCTTTGAATTTCTGGACAAGTTCATTTGTTTGATGCTGTCAACCCCATAAGAAAGCAGTAATGTAACAGGATAGACTGCTAACAAGAGCTTGCTACACCTTCTGCCATTGTATTAATGACTTCTTTAGAGATACAATAATTTTCACAAATGTGCTTGCTACTGTACTTTTTTTTGTTTTGTTTTGTTTTAAACTTTTTTCTCTTCCGTTTTCTTTTTTCTTTTAAAATCTATTATTATTTTAATGACTTTGCTCTCACTTAATTGAAAACAATTGTATTATGGTCAACTATGTCAATTCTGTGATACATTTTCTTTAGATAAAGTAAAAATGCATATTTATATTTTGATTAGTAATTTAGTTTCTATAATGTAATTTTAGACTAACGTAAATTTTTGTTTAAAAATCTGGTAAGAGTATCTCAGAGAGTTTGAAAGTAAAGAATAAAATAAAAATAAATTTGATTTGCTTTAGTGTAGTTTCTTCTAAAAGCAACTGCAGTAGAGTGATCTATAAATAAAATATTGGTCATTTAACTGATCATTTTGATTCTAATATATAATTGGTCTTCTTTCATTATTCATGGATCACAACTACGCCACACCATGGATTTTCTTAACTTTGAGAAAAATAATGTTGTACTCTATCTTAATGAGTTAGTTTTCAACTGCAGCTAAGGATGAAGGTTGATTGCCAAAATAATAAAGTTGGTGGTTTCTCAAGAAAATCAAGGAGCAGAAATTTTCCAATATACCACACAATGTCTTTAATTTTTCTTTCTTTTCTCATTTTTTTTGATTTGGGGACAAAATTAGCAGTGCTTAGGAATCAGTCCTGACAAGCTCAGGGATGCTAGGGATTAAACCCAGGTCTGCTGCCTGCAAGGCAAGCAAGCATCCTACCCACTATTCTATCACTTAAGCCATGTGCTCTTCAATTTCTAGGGAGAAGAGAGGCTCTGGAAATTGAATCAATTGTCATGGCTAGTGAGTTAAACATGACTAATGAAGTCTCCATAAAAATCCAAAAGTGATGAAGAGATAGTACAAGCAGTAAGGTGCTTTCCTTCCATGTAGCCAACCTTGGGTCAGTTTCTTACACTGAATATGATTTCCTGAGCACTGCCAGGAATGATTCCTCTACATAGAGTTAGAAGTAAGTATTAAGTAACCCTAGGTATGGCCCTCAAACAACAAAATTCAAAGAAGGGGATTCAGAGAGCTTCCAGGCTGGTGGACAAAGGGAGGATCAGCTGAATGGTAGACCTGGAGAGGGAACTGTAGATTTATAACCTTTCCCAATGCTTGATCTGGAGATTTCTCTGTGTTTCTCTGTGTTAGAATATAAGTTTAGAACTAAATTTGGTTTAGAATTAATTGCTTGTTCTGCTTTTTTAACCTAGCTTTGCTATAAATTCGACCACATCTGAGCCATGACAGGCTTAAAGTTGCAAAGAACAGGGACTAGACCCCAGGGGCCAGGCCAACAATGGCGGCCAGTTCCAGGAACTTCAAGTGCAATACCAGGACAATTAGATAAGCTAAGAAGTGCAAGATATCTAGCAACACCCAGAAACCTGCGAACTATAAACTGTATCTATCTGCACCAAAGGTCGTTCGGCACCTGGTGGGCACCCAATCCCTTCCTTTACTGCTTCAGCAAACCAGTATAAACTTGGCTGATGCAACATGTACTAAGAACCAATAGTTTTACCCTTAGCTTGAAGTCCCCAAATAAAATAGCTTGTTAACTATTGTCCCTTAAGAGTTGTTGCCTGCTAGATGTGTAGCTCTAGCATGCTAGAATAACTCCTTTGCTTCTTGCATTACTGACTTGTCTCGTCTCCTAGTGCTTTTCGTGGGTTGAATCTCAGGATTCAGACCTAACACAAGAATTGTATCAATAATAAATAAATAGCCTAATGAATAAATATTATTTCTGAATTCTGTGAGTCATATGAGCAGACTAATCAGATTGAAGGTTTCATAGAAATTTTTCATTTATGGTCAGAAGAACAGGAACAATCTAATCTTAAACTGGTGTCTAATGTGTAGTAAGGACTGGGTAAACTGATCTTATAATTGAAATCTCAAGCTATTTGTGGGTAAAAAGTGTCAAAAACTCAGTTAAACTCTCAAAAAATATTTTGGTAAAAAAATTTGTTATTAGAGTATGGTTTGCTGGTACTGGGAAATCCACAATACATCTATGTCATAATTTGGACCAGAGACCCATTTAGTAACAGTAACTACTTAAGTTCAACATAAGGAAATACAAGATTCAATGTGACAGGATGTGGGGGCTACCAAAGCATATCATTTGGGCAGTTACAATGGTATTATTGTATGGAGAGTTATTTGGAATCTTAACTACAACTCTAGCAAATATCATTTATTTATACATTGTATCTATTATTTCCCCCTTTAGTCAAAATGACCAAAGCCAGAGACCACAAGTCCTGAAATAATAAATAGCCCGTTGTTTAAGTCTTTCAAATAAAGTCAATGAGAAAACATAAATCCCAGCAGATACTAAACGAAAGAACGTTATTTGAGGACTTTGTTTCATTAAACATTAGCTGACTTAAAATGGTGGTTTCCAAAAACATATGGATGATATGAAAGGATAATTTTCTGTACTTTCAAGATAGGCAGATTCCCCCACACCAATCTTTTCAAATAATAGTATCTATACATTTTTAGCATCTTCTTTACAAATTTAACATTGAATGCATGGGCACTGAATGATAGAGAATGTTATTTCACTATGTTTCTGTAGGTTGTGATTATCTTTCAGAGAAGGTACACATGTGCAGCATGCTGAGTTTAGATATTCAAGCAATCAACTTGTCTACAAAGACCCCAATTTCATGAATTCATTCTATTCTGCCCCAGTTGAAGCTAATATTTTTTCTCACAGGTGTGTTTGTGTTTTAATCAAAGCACAGGAAAAAAAAGCAAATGGAAATGATCATTTTCTTTGGTACCCACTCTATTTTCCACAGAGCAACCAGTGACTGTGATTAACTGAAAACAAAGCTACGTGCTGTGGTCGCTGAAATACTTTTGGAATGTATTAACTTCAGTATACATGCTAAGGCCAAATGAGTTTCTTTAATTTCCATAATGAAATTGTTTTTGTAAAGTTAAAAATACAGTAATGAGGCCAAAACGGTGTGCTTTCAGGGGGCTCCCATGGTGAAACAAATGAGATTTTAGCTTCTCTAATTGGGTAAACTGCAAGCTGGCTTGATGCTGTCCTCAACACAGGATGTTTGTTATCCTAACAAAAACGAGGTCTACAGCTGTCAGCATAAAGCTATATGGCTTTTCAGAAGCCAGGCTATCACGAGGAATACTGTGTTCTCTGGCTGGGACCACCCAAAGGGAAAGATCAAGTAGAGAACAGCACTTCTCTTCCCTGATTAAGAAGTTATTGGTAAGGTAATTTGTTTACAGTTTTCAAAGAGAAGCTGGGGAAGCAATGAGGGAGAATTCCCAGAATCCTCACAAAGAATTTTATTTGATTAAATGATGAATATGTATATTTTTTCTTCCTCCTCCTCCCCTTTTTGTCTTCTTATAAATTAAATCTCATTACCTGTCAACACAGGCCTTTGGATCCTTACTGTTCCTCTAGAAAACAAAAGTTAGGTCCATTTTGTTCAGGAAGCTATTGCCAAACTCAGCTGGTGAGCTGCCTCAGTGGACTCCATGGCAACAGCCCATAAACCTCTTTGAGCTTTGGAATGGTTCTGATGCAATATTGTCTTCATTTATTTTTAACTATTACTTTAGATGACAAAGGGAAGTAAAATAGAAGACTTATCAAATTAATTTTTAGCCACCAGAAGTAGCTCAGTGGCTGAATGTTCCTAGCTCATACAAAATATTTTATCGGGGATGTGAATATTCAAGAGGATTCCTACAGATGAATAATTTTGCTGTAAAGGTCTAAACTATTCAGTAACCTTTACTAGACGCCAGACAAATGAAGGATCGGTATACTATCAAAATATATAAAAATTTAATAGCACAGTCACCAAATGAATTCAAATCTCCTAAATCTAATCATTCATAATGATAAATATTTAAAAGATAATGTAAGCTGCTATAGTAGGCTATAATTATACGTTATAGTGGTAAATGTGCATGCAACAGCGTAGTTGCAAATGCTCCTATCCTATTGTTCTGGGCAAGAACATTATAAATCATCACACCAAAATTAGATGAAATAGATTTTATTACAGTTACATTTCCATGTCTTGCTCCAAACTAATAGATTTTATTTTACATTAATTTGATTGTTGTTTCTAATTTCTTCAAAACATAAAACAAGTTCACTTAAAAAAGCATGTTACTCTTCTTCCTTTTTATTGATATTACATTGCATTCGATTTTTTAAAATAAGTTATCAAATATAAGTCATTTCAAGAATTTCACCAATCCTATGATCTTAAGATATAAAATTTTATATATCTTGTAATAGAAAATCAAGTTTGATAAATATGAAAAGAGGAAAAATAAACAGATGAGCTATGGTCACCAGTTTTGAACAAAAAAGTGTTACTAGGGGCTGGAGGGATAGCACTACAAATAGGACATTTACCTTGCACACAGTCAACCTGAGTTGACTCTAGCATCCCATATGGTCCCACAAGCCTGCCAAGAGTGATTTCTGAGTGCAGAACAAGAGTAACCCGTGAGTGCCACTGGGTATGACCCAAAGTCAAAAACAAAAACAAAAAATTGTTACTTCAGGATGGTAACACTGAACATCAAATATTATACACTTAATTATAAAACATGCTAAATTCTGAGACCAACAATAAAAGTTAACAGCATCATAAATAAATACACAAAAATAGACCAATAATGGAAGAGAAAAAAGAGATATAAAGTTACAATGCCATTAGCGATTGTGCCTCAGAAAATAAACTACCTTGGAATAAAAACACATACCCTGCTCATGGATTGGAAGTATTGACATAATTAAAATGGCAATATTTCCCAAAACATTATAAAGAATTAGTGCAGTTCCTATAAGGATATCCATAACATTTTTCAAAGAAATAGATCTAACACAGATACACCCCACACAATCTCTGCAAATAGCTAAAAGAAAATCCTTGGGGCAAACATGGGAAGCATCACTTTTCTCAACTACAAATCATACTACAAAATGGTAGCAATTAAACAGCATAGTACTGTAATAAAGAGATCCTCTGATCAGTGGAATAGACTTGAATATCCTGACAGACCCTCAGGTATATTATTTATTGATTTTTGATAAAGGAGCAAGAAATAAGAAGTGGAGCAATGGAAGCCTTTTCAACAAGTGGCATGGGAAAAACTGGTCAGCTACATACAAAAAATGAATTCAGTCTTCTTTTAACACCAGATACAAAAGTCAAATTAAAATAGATTAAAGACACGAATATCAGATATATGAATATATATATATATATTCAATATAAGGTTCATAGAGAAAAATATAAATAGAAAACTCCATGACATTGAAGCTTAGGTTATCTTTAAAGATGAAACACTAGTGACTAAGCAAATGAAAACAAAGATAAAGAAAACTACACTCAACTATATTCAATCTTTAGCTTCTGTACCACAAAGAAAATGATGACCAGGATTCAAACACCTGTCCAAAGATTGGGAGAAATTATTTACCAATACCCAATGGATAAAGGATAAGATAAAACACTTATCTTAGGGGGCTTTGGTGGTGGGGATTTTGCACTGATGAAGGGGGGTATTCTGTTTATGACTGAAACCCAACTACAAGCATGCTTGTAATCATGGTGCTTAAAGATTTATATAAAAAAAGAAGAAATAAAAACATCCAATACTATCAAAGAATGGGGGAAAAGGATGAATGAAAACTTTCCTCAGAGAAGAAATGCAGATGGTCAAAAGGCACATGGAAAATGCTCTAGATCGTTATTTTCAGGGAGATATCATATTACAACACAGAAAGTGGAACACACCAAAAAGAACAGAAGCAACTACTGCTGGCATGACTACAGGAAGAAAGAAGATTATCATTCACTACTAATGGGAATGTAGACTGTCCAACCATTTTATAAAACAATAAGACATTACTCAAAAACTAAAAATTGAACTTCCAGATGACACCACAATACTGCTTCTGGGAATATACCACAATACAGAAGGCATTGGCATGCTTGTATCAATTGCAACAATATTCACAATAGCCAGAATATGGAAACAGCCTAAGAAATAGATGAATGAAGAAATAATGATACATATACTAAATGGAGTATTTTTCCGCTATTAGGAAAATGAAGTAATTAAATTTACTTATACATGGGTGGATATGGAGAGTATTAAGCTGAATGAAATAAGTCAGAGAGAAAGGGACAGAGAATGATCACACTCATTTGCAGAATATAAAATAAATATATAGTATGGTAATAATGCCCAAAGACAATAGATATAAGGGACAGGAGGATTGATACATGGTAGGAAAGTTGAAACAAAGAAGAGGTGAGTATACTTAGGGCAGAGAAGAAATGACTGTTACAATAATAATTACAAATTATCAGTCTGGACAAGAGATGGGTGCTGAAAGGAGGTAAAGTGATATGCATGATACCTTTTCTGTTACAATCTTGCAAACTACAGTGTGCCTAAAATAGAAAAGAAAGAGAGAGAGAAGGAGCAGGAAGAGGAGGAGGAAGAACAACCTTGTAGTTGTGATTCAATTAAAAATTAAAAATGGTAAATTAAGTAAGCCAGAAGGATAAATACAGAATGATATCACTTACATGCGGTATTTAGAATAACTGCATGAGGAAACCCAATGGTATGAATGAGAGTTGTCTGGAATACCCATAGCCCCAGAGTATAGGGAGAAGGAAAGAAACTGAGTGGAAGGATATAAGGTGAGACTAACAACTCTAAATAAAGGTGTTCCCCCAACTTCCTCTTCCCAGTAACCTTTTCCTTTGATATGTAAAAAGCCATCGGAGTGTGCTTTTGTTTCTCCTTTCTGGTATGGGTAATTGGTTTGAATAAAGAAAAGAGGAGTTTTGGCTTTTGGCAGGGGCAGAGAGGGCATATGGCAGAGTGGCCATAAAGTGAAAAGCAGACTGACTCAAAGAATCTTTTCCTAACTTCTTGTTGTATTATTTCTCTGCCACTACTCTGCTTCATCAGACCCATCCACCTAAGAGTTAGAAACACGGTGCTAGGGAAAGTCTAACAATCTTTGAATTTTTCTTTTATAGAAGGAGAGAAACACAAATATGAAAGAATGGGGTGAGGGGCCAAGCAGCCTCAGGTGCATTCATTGGTGGTGTTAATTATCCAAGCCAAAGGCAACAACAATAGAATCAAGAGACGCACATTATAATAATATAAAGGTACTGTTAGACCTTTATATACCTGTTATACCGCAGGCTAGGGATCCAGGGCTGGGTGGTGGTGGTATGGGATGCACTTGGAGAATGTCCAAGTTCGACAGTGTTAGTGGGATTGGCCCTGATCCTTGTATGTCTGAAACCCAACTATGAAGGACTTGGCAAATCACAATTTCAATAAATTATTTTAATATTCATTTTAAAAATTCAAGTAGCATAATATCTGGAGTCTAAGAGTTTGGACTCTCAAGTAACTCCCACAGGATGGGGTGGTTGTAGGTATTTCAAGCTTTTAAAACTTCAGATGTATCTCTGTATTGTATTAGAAGTGATCACATGGACTGAGAAACTCCTGAATATTATAAACTATCAAATAAGTTTGTTGGAAAGGATAATGTGACTAAATATAATGACTATGACTAATAGTTTCAGCTCTGAGAATTGGTGTTCCAAATATGTATGAATATAGTTTAAACAGACTGAATGACTGGAAACTCTGAATTTAATGTGATCAGAAGTAGCTATGCACACAAATACATGCACAAACATACACATATGCACCTGTAGAGTATATATTTTACTACATTTCTTGGGATGAGTGGTAGTATATGCCACTTCAGTAATTGATTATTTTGATAAAAATAAAACTGAGAAAAAGGAGATAATTGATAAACTTTTTGTTTTCTTTCTATTAATCTGAAAGCAAATCATAAGTTACTATTGTGAAGGCATTTTTTTCCTTTTATTACCAATACAACAAATGGGATACTAACCTTAACACTCAAAAAAGATGGCACTGCCATAGCTCAACTTCACCACTCAACCAAGGTATCCTCAAAAGATACCAAACTGACTAAAACTTCATGTATACTTGTATTTGGACTGACAACTCCAAGATTTTTTGGAAGTGAGTGAAGGCACCCTTCTTCTCCCCTCCCTTCTCATACTTATGGAAGTCATAGAGGCTGAAACCACGCCCCACAATGCAATCACCATGTCTGCATTTGACCAGCTTCATAAACTTACTCTATTCTCGAAAGAGAGGAATACCAAGACATGAAAGATCATGGATACACCTGTCTCTCAGCTGAAAATGATAATCTCATACTTCTGGAACCATGGCAGCCAGAACCACACCCCATCAAAGTTGCAATATCAGCCACAGAGCTTGGAATTCCTGGATCTGGCAGCTACATGCAACAACTCCAAATGTTTTCAATACTGGTATCCCAGTAGGAACATACCAATTTAGATGTCAGCATAGATTCAAAGTCACATAATTATCAAACACAAAACAAATATCAGAAAATCTATTAACAATAAATTGCTAAGTAAACTTAAAAAATGGCTTAATGACCTCATTATGACATTCATCTATTTTCACAGGTTTTCTTATTGAAGTACTTTTTAAAAATATCTATTACCACACACATGTAAATAAGCAATATGAAATATATTATTTCATGCCAACCAAAGGGGTAAGCTCGAGAAAATGGAGGGAATTTTACATTGGTGGTGGGCTTGGTCTTGGAACAACTGTATTATGAGCAACTATGTACTACATGGTCTTTAAATATTTTTTAGTAAAAGAGAACGGCACCAACAACAGGTTTCACAACCACATCTCACCAACTAGCTTCTCTAGGTATCTACCTCCCTTTAAGTTACCATTCTGAAATCCCCCAAGTACTCTTCCTTTATTATGTCACTACTCCAAAAGAAAAGTATTGCTATTCTTTTAAAATGCTAAATAATCTCATGTTCAAAAGAAAAAAAACTTTCAATTATTATCATAGAGTGTTCCTCCCATTATTCAGAATGCACACATTAACAGATTACTTGTTCTTGTTAGTCTATCTAATTTCTGTTTATTTGGTGGGGGGACCACATCCAGTGGTGCTCAGGAATTACTCCTGGCTCTGCACTCAGAAATTATTCCTGGAAGACTTGGGGGGCCATATGGGATATCATGAATTGAACCTGAGTGCAAGGTAAGTGCCTCATTAATCTGTTATTTGTAAATTTAATTTGTAAAGTCTCAGTCAATGAACCTCAAATGTGTAAAGGAATTACATACCTTTTTCTACCCTGTAATCAATACAATGACAGTGTTTTAGCTGACAGGTTTACAGAATCCCTCAGTATTAGAAAAAGAGTTGACTGAAGAAAGAGGAAATGTGTTTAATCAAAAGGAGAAGGGTAGATGAAGACAATGACCCAGAGCAAGAGATGCCTTCAATAGCTGCAGGTAGTGTATAGTATCAACAACAAACAGAAGCAGAACTCTGTTATTGAAGGACAATAAAAGTTCAACAGAAAACTTCACAAGGCAAAGACAAGCTTTGTATTATTGGAGCTGTTGGAATTGAGCTACATGTCTTAACAATTCTTGGAGGCAACAGATTATTGAAAAAGATATAGGTGATATTTGTTCATGAAATTCTACTCAATGAACTAGGACTTTTCTTGCCGTATCTGACAAATATATGTGGGTTTCCAAGCCATGAAAGTTTCCATGAACACAAACAAGGAAATGACCTAGTTTCTCTTCTGTTTTTCATAAAAATTGGCTAAATCTACATCATCATCAGAGAAAAAGTGCTATTTGTAAAGACAATTATATTTATTAAATTATTTTATGTATATCTCCTAGATAAAGTCACTATTTTGCCCTGGATCAGATAATCATTTTATAGACATTTATATAATTTGCTTGCTATCTTATCAATATAATGATAATATATTCATTGCAGACTCAAATTCCTTAAAATTTGTGAATATCTCTGTCTTTATGTTTCTCAGTGTCTCTTTCTCCATCTTGCTCGCATTCACACATTGGCTTTTTTCCCCCCATTTATGGGCCACACTTCATGAGGCTTACAGCTTACTTCTGACTCTGCACTCCACATAGAAGGGAAAAATCCAACTCACTGTACTATCTCCCCACCTCTTCTCCACAGCTATGTGGACATCTCAATTCACAAGCTAACCCCTTTGTTTTTTAAATATGAAAAGTGCATGATGCATAGGTATATGTGTATTTATATTTGCATGCAAGTATATTCACTTTTTAAAAGGAACACTTATGTATTTATATTTTCAGATTGAATTTTCAATTGTGCAAAGTCTTTTGCAACAGCTCTACTCATCTGAGACATGAATACTATAACATGTATGGGCGTAGCTGAGGCAAATTTATCATGACAGCCACCAAATAATAAATCTGTATCTCTATAACCAGTTCCATTTCCAAATAATTTCTCTGTCGCACATTATTTTAGTCTGGCAGATTGCTCCATTCTTTTTTTTCCTTTACTTTGGGGTTAAACTGCACTTTCAGATTCACATTATTTTGCAGATAGCATGTCACCTTCAGTTAAGTTGCTCGGACTGGCATTTCTTTTCTATCAGCTGAAGCAGTTAATTTACTTGCATTGACCAGTCAACAGTGTAATCTGCCACCTGATAATTGTGTTCTTCTCAGGCCTCCAAAGTCTTTGAAGACAAAGAAGACTTAATTTTTGCAATTTTATACTTTGAATCCTTATGATTTGATCTCTAATTATTTGATTTACTAAGATGCTCCATGGCTGGGTGGGGCAGGTGCGATTATTGTTTTGTTTTGCATTGTTTTAACTAAATCTCATGTACCCGTCTGTGTTGTGGATCTTTTGGACATATTGTAACTGATACAGCAACACTGAAAATTATAAAACTAGTGAAATATAAATATGCACATATTTAAGGGATGCTAAATTATTCACTCACATACAAGCATACTATTAAAGAGAAAAATAACGTTTTCTTGCCATTGCTGTTACTAAATGAATGGATAACTTTCTAGGAGGTACAGAAGAATAATGAAGAGTCACACTTAAATGAATGTGGTCTATGCAGTGCACGTGCCAACGTTTTAATACTTTAAAGATGGAAGGAAAATATTTTGTAAACCCTCTAAGTCATGCTGAAAGTAAATATTTCTGTTAATCCAAAAATGTTAGATCATTTAAACTTGATAAAGTTGAATTTCACAGCTATTTTAGTCTTGGGTAAATAATTACTATTTCTACTTTTCTTTAGACCTTTATAATACCAGAAAATGTTAATTCATACAGATCAAGATAAGCTAAAACTAGAAACTAGAAACGTGCTCAATTCAGGCTGTTACTTTATTTTGGGCTAAGAGACTGCAGTTTTGACAGTGGGGCCATCTGCTACTAACTTTTCTCCTCATCATCATGCCAGTCCAGTCAAAAGCAATTAAACCTGTTTTGCCATTATAATATGTAGATAATGATGATGAATTATAGCTTTAAAATGAGTCTCAAATTATGCATACACAAGGTATTTTCCTTACAGCTACTGATATAAAAGATATTCCTGTACTTGTGAAAATTTTCAGCTCTCTTATTAATGATGTTAGCTCTATAATGAGCTACCTACCAGGATATTTTGCAGCCATGGAACCTAGCAGTCATTATAAATCTATTTATATCCCAGCAAGATGTTCTCTAAGTGGAGAGCAGAGCCTAACATTCACCATTGCTGTTGAACAAAATATGTAGCATATACGACTCTGACTTGCTATGTTTTATTATGTCACATAATAAATAAAATGCACAAATACCACAAATAAAAAGTAGCAGGAATAAAATTCTACAGCTTCAGCACAACATGGGATTGTATAGCAAAGAGAAGATGAGGCTTGATGGTTTCCAGAAACAGATACCAAGCTAGCATTCTTGAGCAAAGTCAGACATTACATCTGATTTTCATCAAAAGGGGTTTGGAATTTCTTAAAGGTATGAACAGAATCAATGTTCCAAAACAATATCTAATATTAATCTTTTGAGGACTATCAATATGGATTGCCATATTGGGTGGCAGTACTGTTTGATTTTTCAAATTTGTAACTGCTAGTATAATTGTATGATTATTTCCTTATAACATTTGTTACGATTTTTTTCACCTTCTACTTATACCAAAAAAATCCAAGAAAGATAATAAATGCTTTGAATATCTTGGGAAATGCCATTCAAACATATTTTGGAGCAGAGGTAACCTACTCTAAATCAATTACTTAAGACAGCACCCCTTGACAGTAGGTAACTAATGTGGCTTTGCTAATTTAATCACAAAGTAAAGCAATTCTTAGAGTAACCAGCACTGTCTTTAAAAAAATTAATGAATAAGCATTTGGCCTTGTAAACATGTTTTAATTAAATAAAGGGTGTCATCTTTTTAATTTTGTTATTATCAAAATGAAAACTATGGAAAGAATAAAAGGAACAATTTCAATCAAAAGAAAGAAAAGAAACTTTTAGTAACATTGGAAAAATGTTCTGGCCAGCAGTAGTTCATTACAGCCTATCTTTTTTCATTACTACTGAACACTCATAAATAAGTCAGGGACAGAAGAACATGGGAAAATAAGAAATTCACCAATTATATTTGCATCACGATGTTATATAAATGGTTGTAGCATATTGATATTTTAATAGGTCTTTTCCTGAACTCTATTGGAAAAAAGAATCTCAATTGCTGCTAATCATCCATTTGCAGACAAAGGCATTATTCATCCTGACTCACAGAATGACCCGTCACAACGGTACACTATTCTTCAAATCACCATGTTGGTTTACACCCTCAGACTCTTGGGAAGCTTCCCAAAACAAAATCAAAGAGTCACCCCTTACCCAGCGCACACAAATTGCCAACTATAATGGACAGTGTGGGAGTTTTGTCTTTCACTTTTTCTCTTTCATTTATAGTGAGAAGCCCATTTGAAAAGAAGCTTTGACAAGAAAGTTTTGCAGCATGGGAGAAGTATGGTTTGATTTTTACATGGAGAAAAATATTTCAAAACATAGGAAAACAATGAGAAAGCTTTCTCTGTTTCCCATATGTTTAATGAAATGTGTGCTATGAGTTGAATATATGCAAATGTTTGTTTTTATCAAAAAAGGATGAGAGAATAGTCAATGTGCAAAAAATGTGGCAGTGCACAAGTAGTCTATTATTTTTTTATTGTGGTCAAAAGTGAATGACAAATCTTTCACAGTAATATTTAAGGGGCATTCCCACCACCAGTATTGTCCTTCCTCCACCCCTGTTCCCAGCATGCATCCCACTTTTCCTTTTTTTTTTATCCCCCATAATGCTAGTGTAACTGTTCCCACCTTGTACAACTTGATGTAGATTGGGTATACATTCAGTTGTCATTGACTTTGGATTTGGTATTCAAGTTTGATCATTCTTTTTTTTTTTGGTTTTTGGGTCACACCCGGCAGAGCTCAGGGGTTACTCCTGTCTCCATGCTCAGAAATTGCTCCTGGCAGGCACGGGGGACCATATGGGGCACCGGGATTCGAACCGATGACCTTTTGCATGAAAGGCAAACGCCTTCCCTCCATGCTATCTCCTGGGCCCCATTGATCATTCTTTATTTCCACAAATTTAACATATGACTGTCTGGTCTTGGTACCATCCATTTTTCTCCCCCCATTTATGATGCTGATCAAGGTGATTTCAGTAATGTGGCTCTATTGGAGATATAAGAAAGGATAGGGAAAGAGTGTGTCTAGGTAAGTATCCATTTGGAAGAAGAAGGGGGGAAATAAAAAGAAGAAAAAGGTAACAAAACAAGACAAGACAAAAACACAACAACAACAACAACAAAAACAATAAGGGAGTAACAACAAAAGTATAAAAAGAATAAAAAAGAATAAACCAAAAACCAAAACCATCAGCTATGAAGAAACAAACAGAAAATAAACAAAAAAATTTTTAAAAAGCAACAAAAACAAAAAATAAATAAACCAGACCAGCAACAAGTAGTCAATTATTGATTTAGCAGGGGGAGGAATAAGAATAGAAATATACTGAATAAAAATCAAAGAAATAGTAACAAGAAAGAAAAAAGGAAGCTTTCCCAAATCATGGCAGGTGAGGAAGGAAGACAGCCTTGTGTGTCTGGGTTGATTGAGAGGAGAGTAGTTTGACCATGAGAACAACAGTGAGCCTTGGAAACTGCTCTGCTCTCTCTTAGTTCCAGTGTGAATCCAAACCCACCAGCTATGTATTCGAATATTTCCCAAACTCTCTATTTCCTCATTTGTCAAGAGAATGCATTCAGTTATCACAGAGGGTTGCCATTAAGGTGAAAAGCAAAGATCACCTATCAATGCCTACTGCTCCAATTTTTGTGCTAGTAAATGGAATTTTCTACTATTACTTACGTTCAACATTGATTCTCATCTAAAATTATTAGGGGAGGGAAATAGTATCGCAGGTGAAATGATTGCCTTTACCTGCTGACCTGAATACTGAATATGGTCCTCCAGAACTGTCAAGAATGATCTCCGAGTAAAGAATCAGGAGTAAGCCCTGAACCTCACAGGCTGTAGATCAAGCACTCAAAAGCAGTAACTACTTTTTCTGATTAAAAAACTTATACACAATTGCCATAGGAAAGTTTCTGGCTCTTGTCACTAATATAAAAGAAGTTTCCTTGCCTCCAGAATCTGAATTTTCCTAGATAAAGACCTCCACTCCTCCCATTCCTTTGAAGGAAGCCAAAGCATATTGTTCTGTGGTTATCAGCCTTGGTTATATTTTAGACTCACCTGAATGAATTCAATTTTAAAATATGACTGCAAAAAAACTCTGATTAATTGATGTGGCCACCAGAATTTCTTCAAGTCACCCAGGCAATTCTCAGGGGAAACTAAAATTGAGTTCAAAGCTTTATTAAACCTTTAATAGGGAAGAGGATAGAAAGTTGAGGTATGGTATGTCATGGAGTTAAGTTAAAGCTTCGATTTATTATTTTTATTTATTTTAATTGCTGTTATAGGGCCACATTCAGTGGTGCTCAGGACTTACTTCTCTCTCTCTCTCTCTCTCTCTCTCTCTCTCTCTCTCTCTCTCTCTCTCTCTCTCTCTCTCTCTGTCTCTCCTCTGTGCTTAGAGATCACTCCAAGCTAAAAGGACCATATGTAATGCCAGGGGTTGAATTAAACTTTGGTCTGCCATGTGCAAGGCAAGCACCTTACCACTGTACTTTATTTCTGACCCCTATTATTTTTAAAGAATTGATAGAATTTTTCCTTTTGGGTAGAGAGAGACATTGGGTACTCAGTTTCTTTTCAAACTAGCCCAAAACTAAGTATAACATATTCCATTTTCTCCACTTGGCCTCTTTTTTCTCATTAGCAGCTGCCAATGTGTTGCCATATTTTCATTTCCCTTGGCAGAGAAGGTAAATTGCTCCTAGAAGAGCTTGTGCCAATCAAGAGAATGGTCATAACGGCTTGTGGGCCATCAGCATCTATCCACAGCAGGCCCTATCTCCACTCAAAAGTGTGATTACGCTCCACATGAACCAAGCTGCTGTTCCCAGGTTTCATCTCTGATCCCACATTTTCTCTTTTTAACTTTGATATCAGGATTTTATGCCTATCCTTAATTTTTTATTTGCCTTGTTTGTAATCAAAATTTTACAAATATAGTGGATGTTTCCTTAGTCATTCATTTATGTGCCGGCAATGCCTTCATTGGGGCTGCATTTTCTTTTAACTTTTCTTTTACAAAATTAAGTTTTTTTTTCTAGAAACTAAAATGTCACCTGACTGGAATAAGACCCCAATTTGATTTACCTGAATATTATAGTATATTCCAGAAAATCTGATACTCTACTCAAGAAGAAATTAAATTACCCACTCACATATTTTCATCAGGTTAATGAAAATATGGCATTATGTTGCTTCCTCTGTCTCTGCAGTAGCAGTTAACTGATAAACATTAATCTAGCTCCATTGACATTAGTCAATTATGTTAGAGCCGAACAAAAATAGTTAACAATGGAAACATGCTGTATGAATTGCTATTATATGAAAATAGTCATATTGATTTCAACTCCCTTGGCAAAGAAAACAAATGAATTTCCCAAGCAGAAAGCAAGAAATAAAAAAAAAAAGATTGTTTCCTGTTTGCTTGCTTTTAAAGTTTGCATGGGAGCATGCCAATTTGAACTGATATTTTATATATATCCTCTATTAACATGCTTTATATGTTTAAGTTTAAAGACTATTTTAAAAGATTAGAATTATCTGTTGATGTGTTACTGTGGCAACACTTATCCCCAGGATGAAGCATAACTAATAAGTTAACTAGATGCACCTAGCTTCAACCATCTAGCATAAGCTGTAAAACTAAACTGCTGAGAATCACTGGCAACTTTGCTGAGGGAAGAATGGTGCAAACTGGTACACTAGGGAAGCCGATAATCCAATTTAGAAGTGCAGATTCTCATTTCAGTTTCATTGGCATGTTCATTTTGAACTAAAGGGATCTGAGCGGTAATTCTATAAACAACCAGCACTTAGAAATCAGAGGCAACAAGATTCTCTAGAGGTATAATTGCTTTTAAACCAGGCAAACTGAAATTGGGTCTGCCTGGCTTAGCAGGGAGAAGGCAGAAAATATTTCAGCGGGGAAAATGGGTTCCTAGCCAAAGAATACCATAATCCAGGCATGTGGCTTGGGGTATACCCAACAATGTAATTCGATTCGATGAATTCCAACAAGAACTTTGTAGCACTTACAATGATTAGGCGTCATACATTTCACATCAGCTGAATTTTGTAATTCAAATTTTGTAATATCAGGAGAACTAATTATATAAATAAGGCAAATCTGGTTCAAATCACAGCCCTGTCATTTTACCATCTGTAGCAGGGAAAACTGGTTGGTAAGCTGCTCCAGTAAGACTGATGAGAACTTTCATCACACTCTGCAAGGATTAGCATCTCACTTAAGCAAGAATGCACCATGTCTAGATAACGGCTGCTATTTGTCATGGAACATAAGGAGAACCGTTATCAGGGAGTCACTTGTAAAGATCAGTTTAGCTACAAGAAAGAACCTGGTTCTTTGAATCATATATTTGAATCCTTATCATACCAAGACTAGAGCTTGCCCTATTCTAGACTTGCAATTCTGTATAATGTCTTCAGTATTTAAACTAGATTGACTCATAGTTTACATTAGTTGCAGTTCTAAAAGCATTCATTCTTAAGAGACATAGTTTATATGAGTTGCAGTTCAAATGAAATCTAATGATACAAAGATTAAGGGAACAAATATGGTAGCCATAAAACACAAGACTAAGGGTGAAACCAAGCATGGCAACCAACTCTAATATGTCATTAAATAAAGATATTATAAAACTTATGTACTGATTCCTAATGTTATTACATCTATAAAAAGGAAATGTTATTTAGAATGTTATGCCATATATCAATGAAAATTATGATCTTAGAGGCCGGAGAGATAGCATGGAGGTAAAGCATTTGCCTTGCATGCAGAAGGACAGTAGTTCAAATCCCGGCATCCCAAATGGTACCATAAGACTGCCAGGAGTGATTTATGAGCATAGAGCCAGGAGTAACTCCTGAGCGCTGCCCATGTCCCAAAAATAAAAAAATTATGATTTTAAAATAATTCTAAAGTGTTTATGATATGTGATTGATATAAATTGATATTATATTAGACCAAAGTGGTACAGACCAAATAAAAGTTTTTAAAATGAAAAATTATGGGATAATTTAGATTGAGAAACCATTTTTTTTTGGCTTTTGGTTTTTTTTGGCCACACCCAGTGATGTTCAGGGGCCACTCCTGGCTATGTGCTCAGAAATTGTTCCTGGCTTTGGATGCTGGGAGATAGAACCACAGTCTGTCCTAGACTAGAACAAGCAAGGGAGATGTTCTACTGCATGCACCACTGCTTTTGCCCAGAGAAACCATTTTTTAAAATTTCTTTTAGCTTTCCTTCACACTCCACCACCAATCTCTTTTGTGATAGAGACAGAACCTTACTACTTTCGCTGTCACTACCATCAGCTCTGTCTAAGCCACCATCATATCACTGTAGTCTTCTGTCTCATTTTCTGGTTTCATCCCTGTCTCTTGAATCTATTCTTCTCACAGAAACTAGAGAGATCATTTGAGAAACTCGTTCAGATCAAATCAATACTCTTCCTTACTGGCACACATCACAAAGAACAAAAACAATCAGTGCTGGTGGGGATGTAGAGAGAAATGAACTCTCAGCCTTTATATAGGCATTCTTATATTCTTATAGACTGTCTTGCATATAGACAGGGAGTGAGCGCTAAGGGAGATCGGGGGTACTGATGGTGGGGATGTTGCACTGGTGCAGGGGTGGGGTGTTCTACAAAACGAATGGTAAGTACAGTTAGAGAAATAGCTGCACTAACAACTTTTAATGTGAGAAGTAGAATGCCTGTCTTGCATATAGGCAGGGGGTAAGGGAGGAGAAAGATGAGGCATTGATGGTGGTGATGTGGCACTGGTAAAGCTGGAGGTGTTCTTTTTATGACTGAAGCCCAACTATAAAGATGTTTATAATCATGGTGCTTAAATAAAGATATTATAAAATTTAAGAAATGTTCTTCTCTTGCTCTCCCAGGTTTTCCCACAGCCTCCAAATAAATGATCAAGGTCAATTTCCTATGTAAAAGTATCTCCTAAACTTTCCACCTGAAACTTTGAGCAAAATCTTGCTATTTCTCTACCTAGAATATCTTTTCCTACCATATTTCCCTAAAATTTTTGCTTGACTTTCACTATTGTAATGGATTGTCTTTATTCTACTTGAAACATCTATTATTTATCTCTCATAGTCTTCCTACATTAGACTTATCTTAAATCACAATATTTTATGTATCTTATATGATTCAACCTGTCTGTTCATAATCTACAACCTCTTCCTAGAATAGAAGCTCTATGAGAATGTTTGGAACATTATTTTCTTCCTAATATATAGATTGAACATAATCACAAAGTAAACACTATCTGTTAAAAAAGAAAGTAAAAATATATCACATTAATAAAATAGAATATTGGTTTTGCTTCATATAAATTTACAATGTTATCTATATTTCAAGGAATCTGTTCAGTAAGGACTTTTTTCAGTGAAGTATTTTTAGTAGAATTTTAATATAAACCCTGTAAATTTAAGAGAAAATAAAAGTATATATACATAATTAGTCTTTTCCACTAACATCATAGGCATGAACGTTATAACTTTTTTGAGTTCTGTAGTCATTTCTGCAAATCATCAAATCTTTTGGGGGAGCATTTACATATCTAATGCTCATTATGGCACCTGGCACATAAATGACTGATTAAATGAATGAATGAATTTATGAAATGAGACCATGAAATGTTATTCACCAACAAAAGTTCTGCTTTTATATCCACAATCTTCCTTTACCACTATCAACAAACTTCCTTCTTCTCATACTAGAATTTAAATATCCAAATATAGCCACTATTAAGTACAACAGCATCCTGAAAACTAGCAAAACATATAAGAACAGTTAATAGAAAGGCAAATTGTAGAGATCAATGAGAAAAATGGTTTGTCTTTGAATAACTTCTCAAGTCAATGTTCTGCATATGACAATTTGCTTTGCTGACTGTCATTTGTTGACTTCTGCCATTCTGAGTTCAGGATTGCTAGCTCCATTCTTCAATCTAGCTCCATTCTTCTTCACAGGATCAGTAATAAGAGAACTTTCTTTGTACATATAGGATTTTGCAGTCCAGGGAAAGAGAGGGCTGGAAGCAGCCACAACCATCGCATGGCAGCACTTACAAAGTTCATTATATGACACATGTATGTGTGAGATTTAATGAATGATGATAACAGTCAAGGTCCTGACTAGGTTTCTCCTTTGCTCACTGAAATGGTATCTATCATTTTAATAGCCATGAAGGAAGAAAAATATGATTCTCATTAATATCCTGAATCTGACCTTCCACTTGCCTTGAATTACAACACACTTATAGCCTGGAATGCAATTGTACCTGTTAGAAAAGTGTAGAATTCTCTTTTCCTGATGTTACTTACTTTTTTCCATGAAGTACAAAAGAGAAAGAAAGTCAGAGTTGAGGTAGAAAAGATTTTGATGAGAAATAAAGATAGCTCCCTTTGAGGTACTCAAATTAAGGAGACTACAAAATATTCTGATAGACCAAAACTTCTAAAATGTCACTTGTCTAAAGGGAAAAGATTTATAGAAATATCTTATCAAAATTCGCAAGAATTAGAATATCAAGCTCACTAATTTTACAAACTACCTGACATCTATTAAAAACTGGACAAAATATTGGGGCCGGAGAGAAAGCACAACAGTAGGGCGTTTGACTTGCATACAGCCAACCCGGGATGGATCCAGTTTTGATTCCCGGCATCCCAGATGGTCCCCTGAGCACAGTGCCAGGAGTTATCCCTGAGCACTGCTGGGTGTGGCCCCCCAAAACACCAAAAACAAACAACCTGGACAAAATCTTAGTTTCTATTTCTGGAAACCAAAGAATCATAAATAATAAAAAGTATATACCATTCTATTTAAGATTATTTATACTAAAATCTGTCCTAGGATGGTCCAACAAGGGTTCCAAAGAGAGAACTCTTACACTTTATAATATAGTTTAATAAGCATAGAACAATCACATCTTAATAATGGCTTGAACTGTGTGTAGGGAGATGACAAAATGAACTAAGCAAATGAAAATGCTAAATTTGACCTGCTTATTATTTTTCCTTGGATAGACAAGGGCAGTTTGGGCCCATATCTAGCAGAACTTATTCCTATCTCTATGCACTGGGCTCACTCTTAGCAGTGCTCATGGCAGTATATGTAATGTCTCACAGGTCCTGAATAGTATTTTAACATAACTCACAAAAATTTGAGGTTGCATAAATTAGTTAATTGTAAAAGCATTATTTATAGTTTCAGTTCTTGATTGTAAAATGTCCCTTGCAAGACCTATAATTCAGGTTTGATACTTACAAAAATTAGACCACACTTTCCCTCAATTAATGACAAATCTAATTTAGTGATTCTTAGTATCAATTTATTTAATATAGCTATTAACACTAGTATTATATAGCATCTTCACTATTCTTTTCCAAAAGTTCATGATGCAATCAGAAAATTTAAATGTTTTAAATATATAATTATTAAATTATACTAGCACAAAAATATAATTATTTTATGAATTTACAATCTCTTATAACCAGTTTGCAACCTCTTTGGGAAGCTAAGTAAGACGGAGACAGATCTATGAAAAACTAAAATAATCAAAGGGTTAGGGAGCTATCTCCTAAGAATGAAACATATACTTTGCACACTGGATTTAATTATCAGAACTGCCTGGCCCCCCAAGTTCCACAGTGAGTAGTTCTGGAGCATTGTATCAGGTGTAACTCAACATGACACAAGGAATTACTCAAGAAGAAACTGCATGCAATCATTCCCTCCTTCATACCTCACAGGGAACAAATTTTGAACTCACAGAGTCTCATGCAGTGAACCCAAAGATATTCCCAACCACATAATTTTAAAAATAAAGTAAACATGCTTCAAACACTTATTCTCCTAAAAACTCACAAAAATAGACTTGGTAGTAAGAAATCATAGAAATCTGGGAAATTCTATGCCTGCCCAGTGATTCCAGACTGTGAGTGTTCCCGGTGTGTGTTTTCCCACTGCCCTGTACCTGAAACCCCTTGGAAGTGGAAATTAGCACTCCCAGAGCTCCAGAAGAGAGCGGTCACTACACTTCGCTTTGCAGCTGCGCACTCTCTAACCAATAAACCCCAACACAACATGCAGGAAAAACCACACTACTAGCGTGACAATGGGGAGAACTCGCAGGCAAACACCATGCACAGAGAATGAAGATGATAGCTTGGATGACCTTAAAAATCCCAACCATTTGACAAACCACTCAGATAAAGAACTTAAAATAGAAATATGGAAGATGTTTGTAAAACTCCAAGAAAGCATAGATTGATCTGAACAGAACAAAAAAACAGAAATCAGAAAACTCCAAACTGAAATAGCAGATCTGAATAATATGGTAGCTCAACTGAAAACCTCCGTGGATGGCCTCGAAAGCAGGGTAAGAGCAGCTAAGGACAGAATCGGTGTGCTGGAAGATGAGATGCAGAAAAACCCAACACAGCAGAAGAAAGTGGAAAAGAACCTCATGAAAAACGATCAGGCAATGGAAAAAGTACTCAAGGAATGCAAACAGATGAAAATTAAAGTCTTTGATAAACTCAACAGAAACAACATAAGAATCATTGGAATCCCAGAGACGCAGGTAGGAGATCTACAGGAAGAATCAACTGTCAAAGACATCATCAAAGAGATACTCCCAGAGTTAAAGACTACATGCAATCAAATCCTGCATGCCCGAAGAGTACCAGCTAAAAGAGACCCAAAGAAACACACCCCGAGACACATCCTCATTACAATGACAAATCCCACAGATAGAGATAGAATACTGAATGCAGCAAGATCAAAAGTGGAAATTACATTCAAAGGAGCATCCCTAAGACTTACAGCAGAAATGTCACAAGAAACCCTCAAGGCCAGAAAACAGTGGTGGGATATTGTGACAAGACTGAATGAAATGAATGCCTCATCGAGAATACTACACCCAGCCCAACTCACATTCAGATATGAAGGAAAAATAAATAGCTTCGTGGATAAACAACAACTCAGAAACTTCACAGACGATAAACCAGCCTTAAAGGAAAAAACTAACAGGTCTACTCTAAGACAAGAGAGACCAACAAATACAGCAAACTTATCTACAAAGATGACATCAAATCCCATGACAATCATCTCCCTCAATGTCAATGGATTAAATTCACCAATTAAAAGATATAGAGTGGCAAAATTGAACAAAAATATGAATTCAACCTTCTGCTGCCTACAAGAAACACATCTGAATAGTCAGAACAAACATAGACTCAAAATCAAAGGCTGGAGGAAAATCATCCAAGCAAACAACACCCTCAAAAAAGCTGGGGTGGCCATATTAATATTTGATGACACTACATTTATACTCAGAAAAGAGTTAAGGTACAAAGATGGACACTATGTTCTAATCAAGGGATATGTGCAACAGGAAGAAATCAGATTATTAAATATATATACACCCAATGAAAGACCAGCAAATTATCTGATACAATTACTGACGAATCTGAAAGAAAAAATCAATAATAACACAACAATTGTAGGCCCTATCAACACTTGATAGGTCAACCAGACTGAAACCCAACAAAACCATACTAGCCCTGAAAAGAGCAATGGAAGAAAGAGGACCAGTAGATATATGTAGGACACTCTATCCCAAAAAACCTGGATACACATTCTTCTCCAATGTACATGGGTCATTCTCCAGGATAGACTACATGCTGACACATAAAACATACCTCCATAAAATCAAGAGGATAGAAATCTTGCAGGCTACCTTTGCTGACCACAAGGCTCTGAAATTAGATGTGAATCACAAAGCCACACAGAAGAAAAACAATAAAAACTGGAAATTAAACACCCTGCTACTGAACAACCAGTGAGTCTGAGATGAAATCAAAAAGAAATCAAAACTTTCCTGGAAACAAATGATAATGAAGACACAAACTGCTGGGATACAGCAAAAGCAGTCCTGAGAGGAAATTTTATAGCTCTACAAGCACACATCAGGAAGGAAGAAGGGGCATACCTGAATAACTTAATGACGCAGATCAAAAAAATTAAAATTGACCAACAAAAGGAACCAAAAATAGGGAGACAGAAAGAAATAACAAAGTTGAAAGCAGAACTCAACGAAGAGAAAAACCAAAAAGCAATCCGAAAGATCAACGAAAGCAGAAGTTGGTTCTTTGAAAAAATAAACAAGATCGATAGACCATTGACAAAACTCACAAAGAAAGAGAGAGAAACCTGATAACCTGTATTAGAAATGAAAACAGGGAGATCACGACAGATATTGCAGAAATCCAAAGGGTAATCCGAGACAATTTTGAGATACTTGAGAAGCTAGAGGAAATGGAAAAATTCTTGGACACTTATAACCTTCCACATTTAAGTAAGGAGGATATAGAATATCTAAACACCCCCCATCACCACTGAGTAGATTGAAACTGTAATTAAACATCTGCCCAAAAAGAAAAGCCCAGACCCAGATAGATTTTTTAATGATTTTTTTTCAAATATTTCAAGAGGAACTACTACCAATCCTAGCCAGGCTCTTCCATGAAATTGAAAAAATGGGAACACTCCCAAAGAGCTTTTATGAAGCCAATATCACCTTGATACCAATACCAGACAGAGGTGCTGCCAAAAAAGAAAATTACAGACCAATATCCCTGATGAATGCTAATGCAAAGATCTTCAACAAAATCCTAGCATATAGGATCCAATGCATCATCAAGAAGATCATACACTACGACCAAGTAGGTTTCATCTCAGGAATGCAAGGTTGGTTTAACATCCATAAATCTATCAATATCATACACAACATCAACAAGAAGAAAAATAAAAATCACATGATCATATCAATCAATGCAGAGAAAGCATTTAATAAAGTCCAATACCCATTCTTAATCAAAACTCTCAGCAAGATGGGAATGGAATGAACCTTTCTCAATCTAGTTTAAGCCATCTACCACAAGCCAATGGCAAATATTATTCTCAATGGACAAAAACTAAAGGCCTTTCCTCTAAATTCTGGTACAAGAAAAGGCTGTCCGCTCTCACCACTCCTCTTCAACATAGTACTGGAAGTGCTTGCTATAGCGATTAGGCAAGAAAAAGATATCAAGTGAATCCAGATAGGAAAGGAAGAAGTCAAGCTCTCACTGTTTGCAGATGACATGATACTCTACTTAGAAAACCCTAAAGACTCTACCAAAAAGCTTCTAGAAATAATAGACTCATATAGCAAGATGGCAGGCTACAAAATCAACACACAGAAATCAATGGCCTTTTTATACACCAATAATGATGGGGAAGAGAAGGAAGTCAAGAAGGCAATCCCATTCACATTAGTGCCACACAAACTCAAATATCTTGGAGTCAACTTGACCAAAGATGTGAAGGACCTATACAAAGAAAACTATAAAGTCCTGCTCCAAGAAATAAGAGAGGACGCACAGAAATGGAAGACATACCATGCTCATGGATTGGCAAGATTAACATCATTAAAATGGCAATACTCCCCAAAGCATTGTACAGATTTAATGTGATCCCTCTAAAGATACCCATGACATTCTTTAAAGAAGTGGATTAAACACTTATGAAGTTCATCTGGAACAATAAACACCCTTGAGTAGCTAAAGAACTCCTAGGGAAAAGGAGTATGGGAGGCATTACTCTCCTGAATTTTAAACTGTACTACAAAGCAATAGTTATCAAAACAGCATGGTATTGGAACAAAGACAGACCCTCAGATCAGTGGAATAGGTTTGAGTTCTCAGACAATGCTCCCCAGACATACAATCACCCAATTTTTGACAAAGGAGTTAGAAATCCTAAGTGGAGCAGGGAAAAGCTCTTCAACAAGTGGTGCTGGCAGAACTGGTTAGCCACATGCAAAAAAGCGAATATAGACCCCCAGTTAACATCATGTATGAAGGTAAAATCCAAATGGATTAAAGACCTTGATATCAGACCTGATACCATAAGGTACATAGAACAACACGTCGGTAAAACACTCCATGACATTGAGACTAAAGACATCTTCAAGGAGGAAACTGCTCTTTCCAAACAAGTGGAAGCAGAGATCAACAGATGGGAATACATTAAATTGAGAAGCTTCTGTATCTCAAAAGAATTGTGCCCAGGATACAAGGGTCACCCACCGAGTGGGAGAAACTATTCACCCAACACTCATCATATAAGGGGCTAATATCAAAAATATACAGAGCACTGACAGAATTTTACAAGAAAAAAAAACATCTAATCCCATCAAAAAATGGGGAGAAGAAATGAACAGGCACTTTGATAAAAAAGAAATACAAATGGCCAAAAGGCACATGAAAAAATGCTCCTCGTCACTGATCATCAGGGAGATGCAAATCAGAACAACGATGAGATACCATCTCACACCACAGAGATTGGCACACATCACAAAGTATGAGAACAATCGGTGCTGGCGGGGATGTGGAGAGAAAGGAACTCTTATCCACTGCTGGTGGGAATGCCGTCTAGTCCAACCCCTATGGAAAGCGATATGGAGATTCCTCCAAAGACTGGAAATTGAGCTCCCATTCGACCCAGATATTCCACTCCTAGGGATATACCCTAGGAACACAAGAATGCAGTACAAAAATCCCTTCCTCACACCTATATTTATTGCAGCGCTATTAACAATAGTCAGACTCTGGAAACAACCAAGATGCCCTTCAACAGATGAATGGCTAAAGAAATTGTGGTACATATATACAATGGAATATTATGCAGCCGCCAGGAGAGATGAAGTCATGAAATTTTCCTATACATGGATGTACTTGGAGTCCATCATGCTGAGTGAAATTCGTCAGAGGGAGAGAGAGAGATGCAGAATAGTCCCACTCATCTATGGGTTTTAAGAAAAATAATAGTCTTCTTTGCAACAATCCTCAGAGACAATGAGAGGGGGGCTGGAACTTCCAGCTCACTACATGAAGCTCACCACAAAGAGTGCTGAGTGCAGTTATAGCACTACACTGAGAACTACCATAATCATGTTATTGAATGAGGGACCTGGAAAGCCTGTCTAGAGTACAGGTGGGGGTGGGATGGGATGGAGGGAGATTTGGGACAATGGTGTTGGGAATGTTGCAATGTTGAGGGGGGGTGTTCTTTACATGACTGAAACTTAATCACAACCATATCTGTAATCAAGATGTTTAAGTAAATAAAAAAAGGAAAAAAAAAGAAATCATAGAAATCTTAATTACAGTGGGAGGAGAGGCAAAAACCAAGGACATTGGCCATACACAAAAGTCCAACTAACTATGTAGAGATGACAGAATTAGTTTGGGTAGCTCTTGTAAGGATGTAACACAGCAAAATTCATTTGAATCCCTCAGAGACTTAAGCCCAAACCATAATATATGCAATCAGAAAGTAATACAGAAGTGAAAACGCTAAAATTGTTTTGTAGGTGAGGGACCAGAGACTTAGTACAATAATACTTTTTCATACTAAGTTTTATTTCTGGCACACATATGGTTTCAAAGTGATCCCTGAGCACAAAGCCAGGAATAAGCTCTGAAAATAGCCTGCTGTAAAAAAAAAGTTTAATAGGTGAAATTAAAACTTTAATGAAAAGCATGGGAAAAAAGAATTGATGGTAAAATAAGTGAGGTACAATATGGCCCCCAAACTCCCAGTCAAGAGTGATTCAAATAAGATTACACCAGGATACACCATCAAAATGACAAAAAGTCAAGTTTGCCACTCTCACCACTATTATTTTATATAGTATTTAAGTCTTTACCAGAGCAGTTAGGTATGGAAAAGCTTTTAAGGACATCCAAATTGAAAAAGAAGGCAAACTCTAACTATTTGAGAACAGTATGATAGTCTACTTAAAATGTTAAAAACTCCACAAATACCTCTTAGAAAGAATATACTTATAAAAATAAAGGTACAGAATACAAAATAAATATGCAAAAAATGCTTGGTTTTATATGCAAATAATGATATAGAAGCATATATTCCTAAGACAAAAAATGTTCATTCAAAAGTATGTATGTACACTATTATTCATCAGAGCACTCAATACAATAGCTAAGATATTGGCTCAACCTAAATGTCCCATTATAGCTGAGTGGATTATGAAGATGTAGCATATACATACAGTGGAATACTGTATAGCTACAAGGAATTATGGAATCATGCAGTTCACTACAAGATCAACTGAATGGGATGATACCCTGTAAGCCAGAATAAGAAGCGCAAAATACAGGGTGGTATCAATTATATGTGGTATTTAGAATAACTGGAAAAAGGAATGCAATGACTTAAATGGGGGATACCTAGAATACTTTTGGCTCCACAGCATAGGAAGGGAAATGAAAAAATAGAGAGAAGGGTAAGAGATAAATGTGAAATAACCAGGTACAGGAGTCTAGGGTACAACAAAGGTATTAAATAACAATAGACCTAAATATAAAAACCATAGAGTCAACAAACCTAAAATCATGAGACTCAAATTTTAACATCTGAACTTAAAATGTATGTCGAAATGGGGTTGGAGGGGGACTCGGTAACATTGGTGTAAGGATGTTGATACTAGCGATTAGACTGGTGCTGAAAACATTGTGTTTCTAAAACTATGAATAACTTTGTAAATCATGGTGCTGTAATAATAGAATAAAATAAAATTCAAGTTAAGAGGAAAAATTAAAATCATGTAAAAACATCCCATTCACAACTCTAATGTCAGAAAATCAGGTACCAGGGAATCAGCTTAATAATGAAAAAAAAAAAAAGGTTAAAGACATACAAAGAAAGCCACAAGAAATTACTAAAATAAATAAAAGAGGATAAGAGAAAAAGGAAATAATATTTCTTGTTTGTGGACTGCAAGGAGAAATATTGTCCAAATGATGAGGCCAAAGCAATAGTACTACAAGCAAGGCACTTGCTTTGTATGTAGTTAACCCAAATTCAACTTCAGAATCCTAAAGGGTACCCAAATGCCACTTGGAGTGATCTCTGATTATAAAGCCAGGAGAAAGTCCAGAGCATCACAAGGTATTCCCCCCTCTCCAAATCAAAATAAATGACAATATTGCCCAAAGTCTTACATAGATTCAATAAAATCCCTATAAAACACCCATAGTTTTTAAAGACATATATTAATTGCTGTTGAAGTTTATATGGTATAATGAAACTCCGCAAATAATTAAAGCAACCCTAGGGGAAAGGAGAGGCTGTTTTTCCCCAATTTTAAAATATATTATAAAGTTGTCATAATCAAAATTGTATAGGACAGAATAATGACAGATTCTTAGACCAATGAAATAGAACTGATAGTTAAGAGACATATCCTCAGGTATACAAACAGTTAATCTTTGATAAAGGAGCAAAAATTATGAAGTGGAACAAGAAAAGCTTTTAGAAAAAATGAACTTGTAAAAACTGGTTGGTCCCAAATGGAAAAAAAATTCAGACTCTTTTCTAGTACTTTGCACAAAAGTCAATTCACAACAGATTAAGACCTCAATTCAGACCTGAATCCATAAATTATATTGAGAAAATCACAGGGTCAACACTTTATACCCATGAAGTTCAAGGTATCTTCAATAACTCAATGCACCAGTCAAGAAAAATAGAAGCAATAATAAATAGTACTAAATAAACTAAGAATCTAGGATAAACTAAGAAGCTTCTATGCTCAAAAGAAATGATGATCAGAATAAAAATTATTCAAAAACTCAGGGAGAATGTTTGTTCACCAGTCAGATAAACAATTAATATTCAAGACATAAAAAGCACTGGTAGAACTTTGCAAGAATAAAACAACCAACCCACCTCAATAAAATGATAAAGAGACAAACAAAAACTTCCTTAAAGAATTTAAATAAATGGTTAAAAGGTATATGAAAAAACCAAAGGTCTATGTCACTTATTATTAGGAAAGTACAAATCAATCTCACAAAACTAAGACTGAAACACATCACAAAAGATGAAAATAACCTTTATTGGTGAGGATATGGAGAAAGGGGGTATCATTTAATGTGATGAGAATATTAGATGAGTTTAGCCTCTTTGGAAATCAATTGAGTGACTTCTCAAAAAACTGGAAATTAAGCTTCTTATGACCCAGTAATTTAGTTTTTGCAACTTACCCCCAAGGATGCAAAATCTATTTAAAAAGAAATTTGCACTCCTATGTTCATAGCAATACTTTTCACAACAACCCAAATCTGGAAACAATATGTGTCCAAGAACTTATAGTACATAAATACAATGGAATACCACTTTCAAGATCAGATGAAATCATGTAATCTGGAAAGTATCAATCTGAGTGAAGTTAATCAGAAAGAGACAGTATGGAATGAGCTCTCATATTTTGGATATAAAGAAACATAGTCAATGACCCAAGGTAATAGAAACTGAAAACTGATCTTCAGTAAGAAGTTTGCCGAGGAGCAGGGGAGGGGGTCACATTGCAGTGGAGAGCAAATCAGATATTCTGATGGAGCTGTGGTGCTGAAATGTTTTATGCATGAAATCCTATCAATAATAGCCTTATGAATCATTGTTTTTAAAATAAAAAAGCACAGACTTCATGCTCTATTGGGGGATTAGAAATTCTGGACAAGGCATGAAGGTAGCTTAAATAGAAAATTATCTAGCTTGTCCTAATTTTTTTTACCAGTACCATATATCTTCCTAAATATCATTGGTGTGATAATATTTTTGGTGTGATAATATTTTTTAAAGTGCTGTGAGAAAAGAAAGGGAGTAATTGAGTCTGTCCTATACATTGAAGACTTCATAGAAGAAGCCAAAGTAATACAGAACGTGTAAAATAAGCATTATGTGAAATAGGCATGACAGATGAGAAAATTGAAAACAGTAAAGCTAACTAATTCATTCTTTAACAAAGTGGAGGGTCAGCGAATGTGCTTGGAATGTGAGACATGGAGGCCAAAGAGTTGGGGGAAGGCCTTGCTAGTTGTTTGTATTTTAACCTAAAAGTAATGAAATGCAATATCAAGTGCTGTTATTTCATTAGGAACAACATCATTCCATTTGCATATTTGGGTCATTTTGTCAACTATGAGATAATCAATTAAAGGGAGAAGTAATCAGAACCAGAAAGATCAATACTCCATTCATCATGGTACACCAGTTGGCTCAACTGAAGAGTAGTAACAAGTGAAAGCTGATGGAATTTTTAACTCTTTACCATTCAAAGTTCAAACTTAAACATGAACAGGACTACACTTATGTTTAGCACAACTGTTTTGATTTTTGTTTCATTGCCTGTTTTGAATTGGACACAAACAAACATGAAGAACTTATTATTAAATGTATATTATCACCTTCTCAGATCTGAGGCTACAGAAATATTATAGGCAGCCAGCTCTAGCAGTGCAAAATGCCCCGCCCCCACCTTCCAATCCCTGCTAGAAGTAAACCCTGAGCATCGGACAAGGAGTAAACTGAACACTGGCTTGTGTGATAGAAAATCACAAGAAAACAAAATCAGATCTGGAAAAATTGAATCTATATTTCTAGCCAAAGCTGAAAACAGATAAACCCTGAGCAAAAGGCATCAATCACAAATTTTGCCTTCATTATATTCATCATTATATTTTCCTCTTGACTTGGAAGACCCTGTTTGTTTAATATCAGTAGAGAACAAAGCACATATCTACATTTCTGCAGATATTCAAATGTGAGGATTTAGCTAGGAAATAAGCCAGATAGGATTTCGTGAATCCCAAACAAAGAAAATCACCAGGAGAATAGATGAGCATGTCTAGAGAGGTAGCAAGGGAGTAAAGAAAAATGGAGAGAGCAGGGGAAGAAAAAATAAAACAGTTGCAGGCTCTGTGGGAGAGTGTTGCTGAGCACCTTCAACAGCTGGTGATCTAGAGAAAGTTGGGGACATTGAAGAAATAACTAGAGGGTTGTGGGTGTGCAATAAAAAGAGGTCAGATTGCAGTTAGTTGCATAGACTGGAAGCAAGGACATTGTAAAATTATAGCATGTCACTCTCTAATAGCTTGGGATCTAAAGGAGAGAGAATAATAGCATTTTCAGTGAGACACAAGAATAAGGAATCAATTTTATTAGAACTTCTTGGGCCAAAGAGATAGCACAAAATTAGAGTATTTGCCTTGCATGTGACCAGTCTGGGAAGGATGTGGTTCTATTCCAAACACCTATATTGCACCCTAGCCTGCCAGAGGCGATTTCTGAGTGCAGAGCCAGGAATGACCCCTGAGCATCACTGGGTGTGGCCCAACAACCAATCAATCAATCAATAAAGTTAAAAAATAGAGCATCTCTTAATGCTTCTAGGTTTTGCATTGGTCAAGACTCCAGTTTACAAGTGAACAGAAATTATATTTAAGTTGATTGAAGGAAAGAAGCATGTGTATGGTTCAGCACTACAAAGATGGTTGATCCTTACCCCTCACCTCCTCCTCTCTCCAAGAATTTCTTTTACCCTCTTCTTTCTACTTTCAGGCAGGTTTCAATCAAATGATATATTTTTTTTAAAAAAGCATAAAAATCTACAATTAGAATCTTTCATGGAGGCTTAAGTCTCTCTCTTAGGAATTCTGTCAAGCTCATGGAGTGATCATAAATTTGGCTTAAAGATGAGAAAGTCTGTGGCATCAATATTATCAGGAACATACAGATGTAGAAGGAGAGTGATCTGGTTCCCCACAAAAAGAGTAGATACCAATAACATATGCAGAAGAAACAGGCAAGAGGCAGAAATTCTTACTGTCCTATGACATTACGATTGAAGGAATTTAACATCAGCCAATGCTTGGATCTGATGTATGGCTGAGAAAGGAAGGAAAGGAAGTCTAAGGTAACCTAGAACTTTATTACTGTTATTATCACTACTATTACTATTACCAACACCACCAACAACACTATTACTACTATCACCACTACCACCACCACCACCACAACTACTATGACTACAACTACTATTATGACTATGACTACAATGACTACTACTGCTGCTGCTATTACTACTACTACTGCTTTGAGTGACATATCTGGTAATACTTAGGGATTATTTCTGCCTCTACACCCAGGAAACACTTCTGGAGGTACACAAAGGAGCATATGTGATGCTAGTGATCAAACCCTGGTTGACCACATGGAAAGATAGAGCCCTACCCACTGTAATATAACTCTGACCCCAATAATTTAGAACTTTATAAATTGAGATAGTGGATGATGAGAACCCTATTGGGAAGCTTGAAGTGGGATGAACATAGAAGTAACTTCTAAATATACTCTGACTAGATGCCCTTGGGGGGGATGCTTTCCATTTAACATTTTTTGTTGTACTGAAAGGGGGTGGATTTATTGGACCCTTGAAGAGAAAATAGTAGTGAGACAGCACAGGAAGAGCAGGTGGTCATTAAACCAAGGGACAGGAATAAGATTGAAACATTCAGTGTCATCTGTGTCATGCAAAGAACTCTGTAACAGCTGAGTTTGAATATGAATGAGCTTCATGTAGTGGTTACTGAACCATAGGGATACTGATTGAGAACTGCATGGAATATGTGAATGATAGGCAGTGATACAGAGTTTTGTGAAAACGAAATGGGAAGCTGAATCTTGTTCAGTAAGAAAAGGAAACATGCCTGGATATTTCATGAGAAACTGGCTGTAAAAATATAACTGGGCTTCCTTCTCTTTAGCAAAGACTCAGTAAATATGGCCTCTCTTTGCAAAGGATAAAAGAGTAAGATGAGACAAAAGCAGTCGGTGACTTGTGTTGCTTCCATGTTAATCTAAAAATGGTTGAATAGAAGGACATACCACTATGAATGAAATAAACTTCATGAAAGTCTAATAACAATTGCATTAAAATATATAAAACCCTGATATTCACACAGGAGCCCATCCAGAACTTCAAGATCTGATAAAATGACATAAAATGTGATTAATAATATTGTAAATCCTGCTGATTGAAAGACTCAGGGACATATGATAGATGGACCTGGGTCTTTGATTTAAGCCAATATCACTGAAATAACCTTTCATATCCAAGAAGAATAATGTCTTGCCTGCAGGATAGAACAGAACATCAGAAAATGCAGTTGTCTTTTGAGGTTTCTTTCCACACTCTTGCAACATTTTGTATTTGAATCTTTGTGTTTATATACTAAACATCTAGCCTGAAATAGTCACTGTATTAGTGACATTGTTAAATCATTCATCAAATTTTTAATGTACATTAAAACACTAACCAAAACAAAGGAGACATCCACATATCCAAATAATAGAAGTCATTAGATAACTTGTTCTGTTTGATTTTTTTCTCTTTGTGATTTTCTTTCCCAAAATTTGTTACAAAGATGTGTGATTAAAGAGGAAAGGAGCAAATAAATTATAAGAATACTAACAAGGTTTATAACCAAAATATAGAAAATAAAAATTCTAAGATATCATGAACTTTTCATTTTATCTAGTCAAAAGGTTACCAAAATTTAAATAAATTAATAACCATAATAAAATGACTAACATAGTGACAATATCACTGTATATTCCCAAGCTCCTGGTTTTGGGTTTGGTTCTACTACTGATACATTATCAGTTCTCTTTGGGTTAGATGCCTCTCCCTTTAAATTGGGCAAATTTTGTTTTTAAATCCTAATGTGATTTTTTTTATAATTTTTTTTATTTTAATCATAGTGGTTAACATATCGTTCACAGTAATGTTCCAGGTATATGTTAACATTGAATCAGGGGAATTCCCATCACCGAGTTGTCCTCCCTCCACCTCCATTTCCCCCCTGCCTCCCCTATCCTCCACTCTCTCCCCAGGGGCTTCTAGATTTGAGTGATTCCCCTCTGTGTCTAGTTTATTACTTAGTGATCTTATAGGTGCTTGGTCTTGGTGCCTCCATTATTTCTTCCTCTAATTGGGAAGCAGGACCATATAGTTCGAGTTATGTGGTTTTGTTTGGGGAAGAGTATGATAATAGGATTGGGGGGGTGGGAATTAACTATGCCAATAATGGGCAGAATCCTTCTAGAGGCTCTCATCCTCGGTTTGAGAGACAAAAGGGAAAAAAGAAGGTGAATCACCACATTTCACATAGATGTATCAAATAGAATATCCAGTGAGCACTGCAGCAATATAGATATGCACCACATAGTTGCCATGGTCTTGAGATAAAAAACATGACAGAGCGCAAAAAGGAAGAAGAGAAAAAAAAGACAGAAAAAGTAAATATATGATTTTTAATAATAATATTATTCTTTCTTTAGTTAAGCATCATGATTACATACATGATTGTAGTTGTATTTCAGTCATAAAAATAATACCCCCCTTTACAGTGCAACCTTCCCACCATCAATGCTCCCCACCATCTCCCTCTTTCCCCACTCCCTGCCTGTATTCTAGACAGACATTCTACTTCTCTCACGCATTAACACTGTCACAATAGTTAATGTAGTCATCTCTCTAACTAAATTTACTACTTTATGTGGTGAGTTTCACATTCAGAGCCAGTCCTTCTAGCCCTCATCTTTATTGTCTTTGGACATTATTACAATAATGTCTTTTGTTTTTCTTAAAACCCATGAATGAGTGAAAGTATTATGTCTATCTCTCCCTCTGACTTGTTTCACTCAGCATAACAGATTTATGCATATTCATGTGCAGGAAAATGTCATGATTTCATTTCTCCTGACAGCTGCATAATATTCCATTGTGTATATGTATCACAGTTTCTTTAGCCATTCATCTGTTGAAGGGCATCTTGCTTGTTTCCAGAGTTTGGCTATTGTAAATCGTGCTGCAATGAATACAACTGTGAGGAAGGCATTTTATACTGTATTCTGTGTTCCTATTATATTCCTAGGATTAGTACAGCTGGATCATATAGGAGCTCAATTTCTAGTCTTTTGAGGAATCTCCATATTGTTTACCATAAAGGCTGAACTAGACAGCATTCCCACCAACAGTGAATGAGATTTCATTTCTCTCCACATCCCCACCAGCACTTATTGTTCTTGTTCTTTGTGATGTGTGCCAGTCTCCGTGGTGTGAGATGGTACATCATTGTTGTTTTGATTTAATCTCCCTAATGATTAGTGATGTGGAGCATTTTGTAGTTCTTCTTTGAGGAAGTGTCTATTCATTTCTTCTCTCCATTTTTTGATGAGGCTAGAATATTTTGTCTTATTAAGTTGTCAGTAACTTGTATATCTTAGATATTAGCCCTTATTGAAGGATATTGGGTGAATAGTTTCTCCCATTCTGTGGGTGGCTTTTGTATTCTAGGCACTATTTTCTTTGAGGTGCAGAAACTTCTCAGCTTAATATAGTTCCATCTGTTTATCTTTGCTTTCACTTTTTGGAGAGAGCTGTTTCTCCTAAAAGGTGCCTTTCGCCTCAATGTCATGAAGTGTTTTACCTACATGTTGTTCTATATACCTTGCAGTGGTACTCAAACATTTTAAACAGGGGGCCAGTTCACTGTTTCTCAGATCGTTGAAGGGTCAGGCTATCGTAAAAACAAAAACTATGAACAAATTCTTACGCACACTGCATATATCTTATTTTGAATTGAAGGAACAAAATGGAGACAAATGCAATATATGGCCTGTGGACCATAGTTTGAGGACCACTGCATGGTTTTGGGCTTGATATCAAGGTCTTTAATCCATTTGGATTTAACCTTTGTGATTAGTTTTAGACCGAGGTCTGAGTTCACTTTTTTGCAAGTGGCTGACCAGTTGTGTCAACACCACTTATTGAAGAGGCTTTCTTTGCTCCATTTAGAATTTCTTGCTTCTTTATCAAAAATTAGGTGCTTGTATATCTGGGGAACATTCTCTGAATACTCAAGTTTATTCCACTGATCTGAGGGTCTGTCTTTATTCCAATACCATGCTGTTTTAATGACTATAGCTTTGTAATACTATTTAAAGTTGGGGAAAGTGATGCCTCTCATCTTCCTTTTCCCAAGGGTTGCTCTAGCTATTTGTGGTATTTATTGTTCCAAATTAAATTCAGGAGTGTTTGTTTGATCCACTTCTTTGAAGAATGTCATGGGTATATTTAAAGGAATTGCATTAAATTTGTAGAATGCTTTGGGGATTATTGCCATTTTAATTATGTTAACCCTACCAATTTCCCACGTGAATTTTAATGCTATCTATATTCCAGTTTTCACTAAGGAACCATTACTGACCTAGTCATAAATCCTGAGTTTACAGTTGAGTGACTATGAGTTGTAGCTCTAGATATAGGCCAGTATTTTTCTCATAGACACATAAGGTTATAGTCTCATGTGACTAAAAATTAATTCAGAAAAGAATGTATTTCAATCATTAGGAGATGACAGAAGACTAAAATTGAAGTAGAAACTCTCTTCTGTTAGACTTTAAGCTGGGGAAATTCATACCTAAAACTTCTGAAAGTTATATATCACTCACTCAGAAAGTTTAGGTATTCATTACATCACTTGGACTCCTAGATCAAATTAGTACTGAAGTCTTTTCTGCCATTAGACTTCTCTGTTGTATCTGTCAATAAATTCCCATTATGCTTCAGTGAGTTCAACTTCAGTTTTTAATCACTTACCCTTAAACAAGTTCTAAGAGAATAAACTTTTATCAGCTTAAATCCCAGTCAGGATTATTGTTATCAGAAGATTTAATTGTTGTAATTGGACAATGCCAACTATATATGTATATAGTTGGTATATAAATTTAAACTTATGGTACTTGTGTAACATTTTTACTTTCAGCATCTGAGCATCAAATTTTATACATAGAAAACAAGTACAACTATTAACACTTACATTATACTTAATAGAGTCTAATATTAGATAACGAAATAACACAGTCATAAGTCATACATAGGAATGTACTTTCAAAATGGGTTCTGGAAAATTTTAAGCAGTACCCTAATACCAGTTCTTATATTTTCACAAATATAAAGTCAAGCAAAAAGATTTCAGTTTCATTGAATTTCCTGTCAAAGTCTTCAACAATTTGAAGACAGAGGATTTTATGTCTGAAGGTACAAAAATTTCATCTTGTCTAAGCTCTGTCACAAACTATTGCAGAGCACTCTAATATTAGCAAGAACCCTAGAGAGAATTTACCTTAATTTACAGAAAATGACAATAAACTCATCCACTAACTTCAAAAACACCTGTTTGAAAAAAATAAAGAAGGCTCAGGAATGTATATGCTACTCTTTCTGTTTTCTTTTTCTCCTATGACTGACTGTACTGTTATTTTTCTCCCATGATAAATCAACCACAATGTGAATGAAAGTCTACAATAAGCAGAGGAATAATTTCATCATTACTGATGAAAAATAGCTTTTGGCAGTGGATCATCTGAACTATGGTATACCTGATGGTGTTCAGATAACTTACTTGCATTTGCTTCAAAATTGTTATAATGCTTTTGTTTCAACATGACATTTCTATACAACCAGGCAAAGTTTTCAGCATATAGATGAACTATATTATATAAACGCACTTCCTAGATAGGAAACTAAGTCAGTGTATGTCCCACACAATTATACATAGTAATTCTGTGAAAAAAGACTACAGTAAAGAAGAACTCTACAGTGCCAACAAAATATCTTAAGAGACTGAAGTATTCATCTGTCACCAATATTAGATGTCTCCCAGCCCATGTCTAGCATGTCCCCAGGATAGCCTTGGTAACCTCTATATCATTGTCTCTAAAAAGAACAGAGAAAAATTGTCATCAGCATTACATATGTCAGTCTGTTCAATCTCTCCAGCTCATATTATCATTTTAGTATTTGCCATGTGCCTGGAAATATATTTTTTAAATTATATATTTGGGGATGAAGTTATGAAATTTTCCTATACCATATTTGCCAGTGTATAAGACAACTGGTCGTATAAGATGACCCTCTAATTTTTCAGTTAAAACATAGGTTTAGGCCTATATTCTCTGTATAAGACAGAACGTTCCTGTGCTGCAACTGCATGTACCACAGTGAGCCAATCACAACAAGCAAAGGTTCAATGGGTATACTGTAATAGACTTCCTTTCTGACTCTGGCCCATTTGAGTAGGCTTTTGACAGTGTAGATTCGGTAGAGAATATTGTCAAATTTGTATGCATCAAAAGACAGCTTGGATTGGCCGAGTTAGAGAGGCAGTCCGAACAATCTTGCAGTGATTGGTGCAGGATCGAGTTGGAAAATTCGTTTCGTGGCAATATCCAGATGATTTTCGTTTAGCGGATATCGAGACGACTCCCGGATTTTTGGTTGACTTTTTTTTTTCGTTTCAAAAGTCGTCTTATACACTGGCAAATACGGTACATGAATGGACATGGAAACTATTATGCTGAGTGAAATAAGTCAGCAGGAGAGAGATAACCACAGAATAGTCTCCTCATTTTAGGTATTTAAGAAAAATAAAATATCCAATAATACCCAGAGACACTAGAGATGAGGGCTGGAAGGACTATCCATGGTATGAAGCTTACCACACAAAGTGGTGAGTGCAGTTAGAGAAATAACTACATTAACAACTATCATGACAATGGTAATGAGTGAGAGAAGTAGAACACCTCGAATAGAAGCAGGGTGTAGGAGAGGTTGGAAATGGGAGGTATTGATGGTTGAAACGTTGCACTGATAAAGGGGGTGTTCTTTTTTATGACTGAAACCCAACTACAAACAAGTTTGTAAGCATGGTGCTTAAATAAAGATATTTAAATAAATAACAAAAAACAATAAATATGTAAATAAATGAGAAAATTAATTATGTAAACTTTATTCTAATTTATTTCTTAAATGAAACATAATTAAGAAATTTATTATTTGGCATGTTGAGATAAAATCTTATAACTAAAAGCACTGAAAAAGAACAAGGCAAACTATACTAATAAAAATAGTCTTTCCAATAAAAAAAGTAAATTGTTACAAATTCATGCAAAATTGGAAGATATAAGTAGAGACAATCCCTTCCTTAAACAATCAGTCTTAATTCTGAGAGATAAACATTAATAATTTCTTTCAGGAAGCTTTCTTAAACATATACATCAAATCAAATAAGTTAAAATGTTCTTGCATGCCTGAAATGTCAATACTTAAATAAACATGGGTATAAATAACAAAGCATGAGTACTTACCCATTTTGTCTCTTATGATCTTTTTGAATAGGCAGATCCAGGAATTCGCTTGTAAAGAGACAGTTTTATTCTGTGAAAAAAGGTTAGTAGTGTCCAGGGACAGGAGATATGGCTCTGTGGTGGACCATGTGCTTGTATGTATGGGGTGTTGGCTTGATCGTGAGCATAACACACACAAACAAAAGAAAAACTAATCACTTATAATCATGCAAATACTAGTTCATCAGACACCCAACACCCTGGAGACAGCTATTTATGTGCTATCACCAAAATCACTCTTATTCTTGGCCTGCAAAGTTTGGAGAGAAGATGGATCAACTTGAAAAAAGGACTGCCTTCCCATTGTGTTCTGGAAAAAAGAAAATCCAGACTTTCAGGTCTCTCTGGAGTTAGGAATATTAGTTGAGTGACTCATGATGCAGTTTGATCGGGGAAAGATACAGATATGGAAGGTTCACAAGGAGAGCAAAAGTACTTGTCAGCTCATTACCACATCCAATACTTTTCCCTCAAAAGGTTTCCATAGAGGATGTGGCTACAACTGAATTTAAAATTTGGAGGAAAATGATGGAATCTATGTTTGCAAATTACATGCAGCGCTTCCCTCTGTAGTACAAACAAGGACCACCACGGCCTCTTAGGATCCTGGAAGAAAGAAGCATTCTCAAAACTGGCAACAGCCATGCACAAGTAATGGCACAACAATAGCCATGCACAAGTAGTGGCAGGACCTGACAGTATAGCTTATTAAGGGAAGGAGATGCAATACCAAGGACGAGAAGAAGCAGACACTACTGTGATGGCTTCTGCTCATGTTTGAAGTTGGACTAATACAGTGCTTCTCAATTATTTTCTGTCATGCCCTCCTAGGAAGGAGAAAACATTTCATTTTTCATGCCCCTGCGCGACTGTAATAAGTATCTTTATTAAAAAGACTTTATCCTACAAAACAAAAATATATAAAATAATTTGAGCTGATTTTTTAATCAGAGGTGATGTCTGGATTAATGGCTACAATGAGCACTTTTTGCAATGCATAGCTTTTCGAAGCAGGCTTGAAGCAGGACACAGCAACTCTCAATTCCAGAGACATAAGAGACATAAACACAGAGCTTAGCTTATTATGACGGTGTTTGCCTAGGTCAAAAGCACCACCCTTTATGGAGCCTCACGCCCACCTTGGGGGACGCGCCCCACTATTTGAGAACCACTGGACTAATAAAACCTTTGTGAATGGAATAAACTCTAGAGTTCTTGGAGAATTCAGGAGTGTATACTTGAGTGATTGATGGGACAACTAGGAAAGTTGTATTCACCTTTGTACCAAAGCTAACAAAGTACAGTCATTTTGTTATACAAAATACATGACATAACTTATGTTTCTATATACATATCATATACAAATTTACTATTATACATAGTCAATTATTTAACATAATATATCTCAGACATCTTTCCACAATAATATAATTACCTATTGTTTTGTAGGTGACAGATAATTCCATAGCATTTTTTTGTTACAATTGACTTAACTGGCTTTCTAGTAATGGTTATCTACATTGTTTAAAGTTATTTACTATTGAAGATATTTGGTACATTATACCATGGCATAAACTTGAAGGAGTTAAATTTCTGTTCAAAAGTATAAACATTTAAAAATAAAATATTATGCTAGCTGTTCTTCAAAACAGTTGTACCAATTTATGCTTCTAAGAACATGAGCATTTCTCCCTACTTTTCCAACAGTGTAGAAAATTGCCATTTTAAAGGTGACTAATATTATTTCATATGAGGGGCACAATAATATAAGGAGATATTATTTCCATATTTCAAATAAGTAAGCCAAGAATGAGAAGGACTGTAGAATTCATGACCAATAATTCAAGGAACTAAATTTCAAACCTTGCTGTTTTTCATTCTAAGTCACTTTCACTCATTTATTCAGACAAAAAGACTATATGGAAAAATAAAAATGGTTTATTTGTCTGAGATCACGTAGCCAGTAAGTAGCAAGTTTGAAATGAGAACCTTTGCTTTTTTGGCTTTCATTCATTTTAACTCAACAAGAATCTATTACAAATAATTTTGTTTTATGGAGGAAATATCACCTTTACAGAGGTACTGTATCTAGACACAATTGTTTATTTTAAGAAAATTAAACTTTATGAAGAATGAAAATGGATGGAAGAAAACAAATTCAAATTCAGCTTTGATATCTATGAAGTATATCTTTCTCACTATCTCAAATCCTAGACATGACATTATCTCTCAAGGTTTATAGTGGTTGTCAATAAGGTTGTCAGTTTCTCATGCACATTTTGTGATAAAAATTTAATCATTTAGGTAGAAAAGATAGTCTTTGTCCTTAAGCTACAAAATTTTATGGGTATGTAAAAAAAAAAGCTGCATTAGTTGGTAAAATTTTAAGTGGTGAAGTTAGAAAAATACAGGAAAATTATTGTTCTAAAATCCTTTAATTAATCCATTTTATCATAGATGTTTTTTAATTAAAATTTTCTAAAAAGAGCAAGTCTATATTAGATTTTACAAAAGCATTGTGTATGTCATTTTCTAAATTAAGGTAAAATACCAATGACTTAGTGATACATAAAAATGATAAAATGCTTCCATACTATCTAAAGCATTTGAGTATTTTCCAAAATCCACATGATACAAATATATTTATAAAAACAACCTACTAGTAAAAGGAAATCAATTTACATGAGAATTAATTCTACTAAAGTATTTTTAGCTAGGAGACTCAAGTGCTTTCAAATTTCTGAAGCCCTCTCCATTTCTTTTTAAACATCTCATTGTTCATGTATATATTGTTGTCACAAAGGGAAAGACCAACTCAAAGAGTGGTCTTGTTAATACTGAAATAGAAAGACACTAATTAGACTTGTTAATGGACTTGGGAATGCAGATTGTCCTTTAATGGTCTTCCAAATACAGTCAGCTCTTTTTAGGTAATCTGCTTTTCTTTGATCACTGTTCTTTATGAGAAATATTGTTACAGCTTTCTCCAGCCATAAATGCCAACAAATATTTAAAAAAGACTTCACACTGTCCCTTTTATAAAACTTTACCTTTGACATGTTTATGTACCTAATATCTTCTGGAGCTTGTATATTGTAACAATTGATTCCAGGTTTTTTTTAAATAATTTTTATTGTGATCAATAAAAATCAAGTCTTTCAAGTAATATTTAAAGTGTATAGTGACATTGAATCAGGGGTATTCCCACCACCAGTGTTGTCCTCCCTCCAACCCTGCTCCCAGCATCTGCCTCCTTTGCCCCCAGACTTAGTAACTAATCCCCTCTGTGTATAGCTTTTTGAAGATTGGGTATTGATTCTGTTGTCGTTGCCTCTGAGTTTGGAATTTAAGCTGATCAGGTTTTATTTCTACTCAATGTTCATACAATTTTTTGATTCTAGTACCATCCATTTCCCCACCTCAATTTATGAAGTAGAACAAGATGATACAAGTTATGTGGTTCTGTTTGAAAATAAAAAGAAAAGAATAAGTTGAAAAAGAAAAAAAAACAAAAACAAACATATAAAAAACAAAACCAATAAACAAATAAACCAGGAGGAGTTTGTCTAGAGATTATAAATATCAATTTAAAAAGAAGAATGGGGAAAAAAGAAGAAAATCATCACACAAAAGACAAAACAAAAACAAAAAAAAAACAAACAAAAAAACAAAAAATCTGCATCAACAACCAAATAGACAAAACACAAAAAGAAACAAAAATTAGACTAAAGAACAAAATCAGCAACTATAAAAAAGCACCACAGCAACAAATACAAGAAAAGAAAAAAGGAAGGAGGGCTGTTGTGGCAAGGTGTTTTGTTGTTGTTTTGTTTTGTTTTGTTTTGCATAGGCATAGTAAATATTGGGGAAATTGGAAAGGGAAGTTTCTTGGCCTAAAAAGATCCAGGGTTTCTCCACCCTTGAAGCATACTGTCATGGGAACAACTACAGGCTCCCTACACACTCCTTTTCACACCCCAAGGGTTTTTTCGGTGCCAGAAAATTTCCCGCACACTTGTGGCTGTAGAATCAGGCCTCTAACTAGAGATCTTGGTATTTGCACAAGTCGTAGGATGAAGCCTAGGATAGTGTCTTTCTTTATGGTTCTAGCAGTTCTGTTCCATCACTGTTGTTGTAATCAGTCTTCTGTAATTGGTGGTCTTGGTTTTTGGGCAGATACTAGGATGAGCCTAGGATAGAGTACATCATTGTATTTCCAGAAGATCTGCTCTGTCACAGTTGTCAAAGTCAGATCTCTGGTGATTCCATCTTTTTAAATTATTCGGTTATGTTTTTGCACACCCAGTGACACTCAAGGGTTACTCCTGGCTCAGAAATCGCTCCTGGCTTGGGGGACCATATGGGATGCTGGGGATCTAATGCAAGTCCATCCTGGGTCAGTAGTGTGCAAGGCAAGCACCCTACTGCTGTGCTACTGTTCTAACCCCTATCCTCTGTGTTACTATAGACACATTCCTACCATATCCCTCCCTACTTGCATCATTTTTCTTCCTGATAGCGGACCAAGTTACATGTCTTCCAAATGTAGTAAATCTGAGTTCAGAGAGGTACCAATAAGTTTTTAAAAGCCATTCCACAAAGAAGCCTGCTATTCTTAATCAATAAGCTTGATTCCCACGAAGCTTAAAGTAATTACATCTTTAAGGAGTGACATATATAGGAGTACAAGTCGAGTGGCATGTCTGTCATTTATCTTTAAAGCATATTAAATTATATTATTAAGGTGTAGTATAGAAAGACTTGGCCTATTGGCTTTGTGAAAGGTGTAGTAATTAAAATAAATATGGCATCTCAGTCAAAATAGTGGGAAGACGTTTACCTATTCATTCAGCAAATATTTAATGAATCTGCTTCCTACTAAGTCTGTGGAACACAGCAGGGAACAGAGCAGATAAAGCCCTCAACTCTTGAGAGGTTTTAATCTAGATAATGGGAAAGACCCATGCAAGCAAATATAAGTCTAAGCCATTGTCTACAAGAGTCAAGAGCCAGGAGCCAGCTCTGGAAATGTAGGTGGGCAAAGCATTCTGAATGTGCAGGGCATGTACACAACTCTTTGAATGAAATATGATCTGCAGATAAATGGATAAATGAGAGACATTATAGTTCTCAAAAGTCCAAAAAAATCTTGAGAGGACTTGACATGTTCTGAGTAAAATGTCTACAGTTCTAATTTTGCAAGATCTTAGAGAATCATGTGTGCTGTGATGCTGAATCATGTTGACAGAGGGCCTGCCAGTAGGTCACTACTAACATGCAGACAAAGAACAATAAAGGACAAAGCCTACAAGTTGAGAACAGGTTGGATTCCAAACATTGTAAAGGTCCAGACAACAGAATGTGTTGATTCTATTGTATGCAGAGAGCAGAGAAGAAACTGTCTTGATATAAGAAGCTGAAGGATATGTGTTTCCATTTCCACGTGTCCTCTCTTATTTCTTGAAGCAGAGTTTTAATAGTTTTCTTTGTATAGATCCTTCACATCTTTATTCAAGTGGACTCCAAGATATTTGAGTTTCTGTGACACTAATGTGAATGGGTTGTTTTCTTTCTTTTTGGGGGGAGGGGCACACCCGGTGATGCTCAGGGGTTACTCCTGGCTATGCGCTCAGAAGTCGCTCCTGGCTTGGGGGACCATATGGGAAATCGGGGGATCGAAACCGGGGTCAGTCCTAGGCTAGTGCAGGCAAGGCAGGCACCTTACCTCCAGCGCCACCACCCAGCCCCGGGTTGTTTTCTTAATGTCCATTTCTTCCCTATCATTATTGGTGTATAAAAAGGCCATTGATTTTTGTGTGTTAATTTTGTAGCCTGCCATTTTGCTATATGAATCTATTGTTTCTAGAATCTTTTTGGTAGAGTCTTTAGGGTTTTCTAAGTATAGTATCAAGTCATCTGCAAACAGTGTGAGCTTGACTTCTTCCTTTCCTATCTAGATACTCTTGATATCTTTTTTTTTTGCCTAATTTCTATAACAAGTACTTTCGGTACTATGTTGAATAGGAGTGGTGATAGAGGACAGTCTTGTCTTGAACCCTGCTTCAAGAAATAAGAGAGGACACACGGAAATGTAAACACATAGCTTGTTCATGCATTGACAGTATTAATATTATTCAAATGGCAATACTCACCAAAGCATTGTACAGATTTAATATGATCCCTCTAAAGATACCCATACATTCTTCAAAGAAGTGGATCAAACACTTCTGAAACTCATTTGGAACAATAAACACCCATGTATAGCTAAAGCAATCTGTGGGAAAAGGAATATGGGAGGCATTATTTTCCCCAATTTTAAACTGTATTAAAAGGCAATAGTCATCAAAACAGCATGGTATTAGAATAAAGACAGACCCTCAGATCAGTGGAATAGGCTTGAATGCTCAAAGGATGTTTCCCAGACATACAATCACCTAATATTTTATAAAGGGGCAAGAAATTCTAAATGGAGCAAGGAAATTCTTCAACAAGTGGTGTTGGCACAACTGGTTAAAAACTTGCAAAACAGTGAACTCAGACCCCCAGCTAAAAACATGTATGAGGGTAAAATCCAAATGGACTAAAGACCTTGATATAAGACTTGAAACCATAGGTATATAGAACAACACATAGGTAAAACACTCCATGACATTGAAACTAAGGGCATCTTTAAGGTGGAAACAGCACTCTCCAAACAAGTAGAAGCAGAGATAAACAGAAGGGAATATACTTAGCTGAAAGGTTCTGTACCTGAAAAAAAGTGCCCAGGATACAAGAGCCACCCACTGAGTGGGAGAAACTATTCACCCAATACCCATCAGATAAGGGGCTAATATCTAAAATATAATATACAAGGCACCAAAAGAACTTTACAAGAAAAAATATCTAATCCCATCAAAAAATGGGGAGAAGAAATGAACAGACATTTTGTCAAAGAAGAAATACAAATGGCCAAAAGACACATGAAATAATGCTGCACATCACTAATCATCAGAGAGAAGCAAATCAAAGCAACTCTGAGTTACCATCTCATACCACAGAGATTGGCACACATCACAAAGAATGACAATAAGCTGTGCTGGCAGGATTGTGGAGAGAAAGGAATTCTTATCCACTGCTGGTGGGAATGCCATCTAGTTCAACCTTTATGGAAAAAAATATGGAGATTTTTACCAAAACTGAAAATTGAACTTCCATATGATCCAGCTATACTACTACTGGTATATACTGTAGAAACAAATATATACAATTCAAAAATCCCCTTCTCACACCAATATTCATTGCAGTGCTATTTACAATAGCCAGACTCTGGAAACAACCACGATGTCCTTCAACAGATGAATGGCTAAAGAAACTGAGCTACATATACACAATGGAATATTATGCGACCATCAGGAAATAATAAGTCATTAAATTTTCCTACACATGGATGTACAAAGACTCTATTATGCTGAGTGAAATAAGTCAGAGGGAGAGAGATAGATGCGGAATAGTCTCATTCATTTATGAGTTTTAAGAAAAATAAAAGACATTTTTGCAATAATTCTCAGAGACAAAAGGGAGGAGAGCTGGAAAGTTCAACTCATGACGTGAAGCTCACCACAAAGTGTAGTGAGTGCAGTTAGTTAAATAACTACACTGACAACTATCATAACAATGTGAATGAATGAGGGAAGTAGAAAGCCTGTCTTGAGTACATGCGGAAAGGTCTGGGTGGGAAGGAGGGATATTTGGGATGTTTGTGATTGGAATGCTGTATTGGTGAAGGGGGTGCTCTTTACATGACTAAAGCATATTTGTAATAAAGATGTTTAAATGAAGATATAAAAAAGATTAAAAAAGAAGAGCAAGATGCATAAGAAAATGAAAAAAAGAAACTAGAATGATGAAGGATGGAAGCCTTCCAAAAACTGAGCAGGGAAGTCTGAACAAGAAATGATAACCTTAATGGCAGTGCCACATCATGACTCCCAACAAGGAATGATATCTTTTACTTATAGTTACATAATAAGCATAGGCTGAGCAGAGAGGATTCCCCAAATCAAAAATGAATCCTTACGCTCACTTTCCATGAACAGATTTGAAATGCCTTTTCTCCACAAAATTCAGAAACATCTCATTCTAAAAAAGTGTTTTTCTAACTTGGGTTTTTTTCCCTTTTAATTAATGTCCTTTCCCTGAATAGAAGAAATAATTTTATTGTAAAAATACACATTAGCACTTTTTATGATCTAGACAAGACTCTGGGTGATATACACAGGAATTAAAGACATAATTATGAAACACAAACATAATGAGGATTTTCTCTCTCTTTTTCCCCCTCATGTTCTGATAATGCACAGTCCCATTTTAAATAGCCTGTGAGAACATAAACAGCCCTGAACCATCACCAATGTGGGAACTCATTTAGCTTGAAGTGATTGGAAAGAACCCTGATATGAAAGGATCAAGAGGAGAGAGAAAAGAGAAGTAAGGCCAGCCTATGAAATTGAAGGTAAAAATTAAATGTGACCTAGGAGCCATCAGGGCCATTCGTATTTACTATGTAAAATGTTTGTCATTACAGGTGAACTTCTGCACTGTCTTCCACATTACACAAGGCAGGCACGCCACATTGGGCTCGCACTGGGATTCTGAAGTTCAGAAGCTTAGAGCAACTGTACATCAAAGTGATCTGACGGTGCTAACTTGAGACAGGAGAAGGAGGAAAACACAGGGATGGATTTAAAATGTCACAAGATCAAAATGACTCTGGCAGCACATGAAATTGACAGGATTAATCAAAGGACTAACTTTGGAGAAGTTCACAGAGCTGGCGAGGAAAGCACCTCATTGTCATCAGGGCTCTCATAGAAGGAACAGATTTAACAGCTGAGCATACAGTTCACCATGTACCTGTCAGGAGCCACCCAAGTTACCTGCAGTGGAATATAATTTGGTTTGTTTTTAAAAATCTCCTCTAGTGCCTAGAATTGAATCTTGGACTTCATATATGCAAAGCATGTGCTCTAGCTCTGCAATAAATCCCTTGGCCCCTTCACTCTTTCGACTTTATTAGATTTCTAATCTACCCTTGCATTTTCTTGTCCTTTCTTTCTTTTTCTTTCTTATTTCTTTCTTCTTCCTTCCTTCATTCCTTCCTTTCTTTTTCTTTCTTTCTCTTTCTTTTTCTTTCTTTCTTCTTTCTTTCTTCTTCCTTCCTTTCTTTTTTCTTTCTTTTGTTCTTTCTTTCTTTCTTTCTCCCTCTTTTCTTCTCTCCTTTTGTTATAATAATTCAAATCTATGGTTGATTCCCAACATCTGTTTCTTATTATTATAAAACACTTTTCTCAGGCCAGGTATGTGACTCAAGTGGTAGAGCATATATGCCTTATATATGAGGCCCTGAGTTTGATCCCAAAACCTGGATTATCCCTAAAGAATCATTAGATATGACCCTGCACACCACCAGAACTCAGGATTATGGGGTTTCAGTAATCAAACCATTATTATCACTATTATCAACATTATCAAGTCTATTATTAGACTCACATTAACTTGATACTATACCGTACACAATTTCTTCTTTTGCTTCTTATTTTTATCAGATACCTCTGTAAGAATTACCTTTTAACCTTGAAACAAGGGTTAAAAAACTATTCAGGTTGTAAGAAACTTCTTTTGGAAGTATTTAGCATGTTTGCTTTTCATTTCTTTATTTTCTTTCTTCTTTTGAAACTTGTCACTGCCCCATTTTTATGGATTTGTTCCCGAGTCTTGGAGGGAACAACATTTAGGAAGTCACAGGGAACTGAAGATTAAACCTGTAATGCCTTCTTCTGCCACTCCTGACCTTTCATATTAATGCAATTTTACTTTTGAATGATTTAAAGCTTCAGAGACAAATCCAATAAAGATATTGGAATGCCCCCCAATCCAACCGCCTTCAGTCCAATATTGAGCAAGAGAGACAAAAGACAGTCCCTTGGTGTACATTCTAATCAAATAAACTTCTCAGAAGTCTCCCCATCTAAGCAGGGGAAATCTCAAGTTTTCAGTTGGTCATAATGTTCCTCACCATAGCTTCAGTCCTCTTTGGTCATTATGCCTGAACCAGAAGGTACAGCTTGATATGCCCTGTCCAGCTATGCTGCACTAAGTGGTCACACTGTTGAGACCCAGGAACTTTTCTGGCTCTGGAAAGGAGGAGCTGCCCTGAAAAGCATCTCCCACCAGGACTATTTTCTCATCCTGTGTACTTGAGCCAGAGCCTTTCTTTTTTGTATGTTTCTCTAATTCTTGATCATGGGGTGTTAGCCTAGGAATTAAATTGAGGGAAAGCAATGCTAACTTGTTCCAATGAGTCTGGTACTGACTTTTAAAAACAATTTCCATTTGACTTTCACATCAGCTACAACATAAAAGTGATTTGTTAAGTGTCACTAATGACCTTTCTCCAGATGACTTGAGTCAGAACGTGAAAACAGTAAACAGCATCTATCAAAACCCTCCTACAGCATCCTGGGACCAATAGTCATCTTTTCCCTGCTTCTGTTAATAGCCTTCTAGTTTACCATCCCAAACACATTCTTATCCCAACCCCACACATGTACATGTGTTCTCTATCTATATCTATCTATCTTTCAGACACACAAAAAATTATCTGTGTGTATTATTATCTTCCTGTTTCTTCATACTCAGCACCATTCACAGATAACCGATTGATTTGTATATGTGTTTTATAACTTATCACTGGTTCTAATGAAAATGATATTTTTAGGAGTTGAATTTCAGTTCTGCTAAACATTCAATAACCCCATTTCTCCTTGGCATCTATTTACCTATGAGTTTGATTGATTGTTGGTTTGTCATATAGAGATGCCTCCTGGCTGCATTCCAGTCAGCACTGTGAGGCTTAAGTTCAGTGCTCAGACATTGGTGTACTATTCAGGAGAAACTAGGACTGGATCACAGTTGGTGTGCTCTGGGTGACATGCGGTGTCAAAAAATCAGACTGAGTCAATTGTTTTCCAGTGAAGAATTTTCATAACAAATCCATTGATAAGGAATACTAGATCTCAAATATTCTGAATTTTTCTTAAAATAGAAGAGGTAAAGAGTCATAGGTCAGAATAGATAGGAAAAGCATGTTTCTAAACAGAAAAGAACAAATTATAGTTTTACACCAACTTTTGAACAATGATTTGTTTCTGAAAAGTTCTGCATCACTAATTCTCAAATATACTATTACTGATGAATTTCAATGGGGGAAAGTTTTCTGTTTCCAGCATCTAAAGTAACAGTGTTTATGTTAAAATAACATAAAATCCCACTAGTGTTAACTTAATTACTTCAACAGTTAACATTCACTATCATAAATTACTATACTAGGTGTTTTACCTTCATTAATCATTCTATTATATTGTTGTCCCCTGATTCTCTTTAGGTCTAATTTTATAGAGCTATTTTTTCTTATATGAAGACAATATGCACAGAGGTATAAATGTGGTATTTTCTTAAGTAACCCAACCTTTAATGCAGAAAAATATTACAAGGATATTAAAATAAGCCATTGGAAAAATATAAATAATTTCGCACTTAGTAAAGCAAATTAATTTCAAAAGGGCCAGACCTTTATAATATGATATTCCTGGAAGAAATTAGAAGACTGTTCTGAAGGGGAAAATGGATCTAAGTCGTGAACAAATAGACAACTGCAAAGAAGATCACTTGCTTCCAGGCATTTGGATGTTCCAAAGGTACAAAATACAAATGAATCTTCTAAAAAAAGGCAGAAATGCCTTGAAAGGCAAAATGTACATATATGAACACACACACACACACACACACACACACACATATATATATATATATATATATATATATATATATATATATAGTGGAAAGCCCACCACTCAGCCTCCAAGCAGGCAAATGTTGACTCCAGAGTAGGGAAAGGTGGTGAAGGGGAAATTAATGAGTGGTTCGGAGTTCAAGAACATAATTGGTTTTGTCCCAGGTATGTTTGATTAAAAAAGATAGTGACAAAAATTAAGAAGATTCAATGCACTATCTGAAGTTCCATTTATTGTAGAATAAAGAGTGGCATTGGTGGTGGTAAGGATTATGTTCATAACCCCCTCTGATACTCAGTAATGTAGATACAAAGACCTTCTGATGCACAGTGATTAATGATTGAGACCTCCCTAAAAACATCCATGACTTAAACATCCCGATTAAGAACTCTTGCACTAAAAACTGAACCAATTTGAGTCAGATTTTTCTGTTAGTGGAAATATTCTGTAGTGATCAGAAACATGAAGTAATGAGCAAAAATAAAAGTATAATTGCTATAAACAAAATAATGAATATCAGCAATCAATTATTTTTGATATACTTTACTAATATCTATACAAAAATTTAACTCTAGATACTTCCCCAGTATATCTTAAGCTCATTTGGTAGTTCCCTTAACTCGTGGTACTATAGACTATTTGGTAAAGTAACTATAGATTTCTCTGATCTTTTATGCAATGGTGTCCTGAAGTTTCATGCAAACAGGCTCATTTTTGAAACTCTAATTTTGTTTAACATTATTTTCCTTAGAATAAATATTATGACAAATCTTCTGGCAGATAAAAATCAGAACCTAAAATGCTTTGTAATACCTCAGATTTGTAATACCTCATATATAAGATATAAATATATAGATATAAGTAGAAATATAATCAGATACAAATATAGATACAGATACATATATGGAGATAGGTATCACCTTAGTGGCATATAGGAAGCTTCTAAACACATTTATATACAGTTTACTCATTAAAAAAACTGACCTTGAGAATGAAAAAATCTGAACACCTCTTCATGCATTGAATTGGGAATATAATGGCTCATTTGACTAGGCCTTCTGTACACCTGCATAGCAATTAAGAATTTTACCCCCTCACAATTTAACACAACTCTGGGGTTGGATTTGGGGGGGGTTGTTTCTTTTGGGGGAGGGTTTCGGTCACATTCGTTTGATGCTCAGGGGTTACTCCTGGCTAAGTGCTCAGAAATCGCCCCTGGCTTGGGGGGACCATATGGGATGCCGGGGGATCAAACCACAGTCCTTCCTTGGCTAGCGCTTGCAAGGGAGACGCCTTACCTCTAGCGCCAACTCGCCGGCCCCTGGAGTTGTTTTTTTAATAGAGCCTTATGTTGATCTTGTCTCCTCAATATTTTTATAGCCAGATCCTTTCCTTTTATTTCACTTGTATCTCCTCTAATGACTTACCAAGAATGGAAATGTGGGTTTTGGGGTTGTTAAGTATTATAGCAGGGGCACAATGGATGGGGATAACTTGGATAAATCAACAAAAAATGCAAGTAATACAAACAGGACAATCACAGAAACTATGTTTCAGTGTGGGAATGTAAATTCAGCCTCAGGAAACAGAAAGTGGAAGTCAGAGGCAAAAAAAAATTTATCACAAAGGAGTCATAAATGTTATCATACAAATGGACAATGAGCCAAGAATAGTGTCTGAGATGTAAAAAGGGTGTAGTAATGTAATAAATACCTGTACCTATTATCAAAACATACCTTAAGCAAGTAATAAATTTAAAAACTGCTGTCTGTGAATGCATGAGTGCATGTGTCTGCTCAGGGTTGGGCGGGAGTTCCTTTAATTTCTGTATTTGTATTCAAGCATTTTCCCCACTCAAAACAAATAGTGAATCTTCCAACTCTAGAAGGGTTATCAGAAAAAAAAATAAAGAAAATAAAAACAGTCTTTATGAAGTTCAAATCCTAGCCTCTTGGGTTTCTGCAGCTGAAACCCAGAACTGATACAGGCATGAAGACTTGATGAGATCAAAGTTTCCAGCCTCAACCTGCTCAAGAGCAGGAAGTAGTCCTGGGTCTAAGGGTTGCAGGTAAGTAGTGACTCAGAGGAAGTTGAAAGAACAGTGAGCATATCAGAGCCTCACTCTTACAGGATATACTTGAGCCAAAGTAAATACACAGACAATAGCAGAAGCAAGGTGACCATATTCATAGGATTAATGATAATCATGATATTTACAATGATACTGGTAAAGTATCATAATTACATGCCTGACAATGGTTAAATTACATTATTTTATTACACTTTATTTCATAAAATGTTGTCGCATAAACCATATGACAACATACTTTATCATAACAACCAACTACAGAGGAGATATTGTGTGTTAGCTCTATTTTAAGCTCATTTCATGATGAGTTTAATGATTTTGCAAGGTCACTCAGACAGCAAGTGTAAGAGCAAGCATTAACAGTTTATGAATCTATTTGTAATAGTTCTTCCTGCTCAAGTGTGCAGGATGGACATGGAATTGAAAGATTGGAATCAGAACAGAGATAAATAATTATAACAACCACTCTATATGTTGGTCACTCAGAGTCTGGGAACTAAACGAAACTATCATCAGTAATGGCATCCAAATTTCCCATCTATGTCTGGGAGGTGAGAAATTCAATATGGCAGTCTATTGTGTGTGGATATCTGGAAATGTTAAAGTCACATCTAAAACAACTTCAGATATAATTCAATTTTGAAGTCAGTGCAGACAAATCAAGTCACAGTATAAATAAGCATTGTCTAATCAATAAATAATGTTATGAAGGAGTTGCTTGGTAGCAAATGCCTGTATCTAATTTTCATGTTCAGAATCAAGAACTTGTGAAATTATACTAAGTTAGAATCTAGTGTATACCCTAGGAAGGTCTTTATAAGAAGATATTTTTAATTATTTGGCAGATCAAATTATACCACCAGGGTAGAGACTCTGGATATATCAAAAATCATTGTTTAAAAAAAATAAAAGATTTCCAAAGCCTCGGTAATTGAGATCATTGAAATATACTCCCCAACATCCATCCCCAGCACACATAAATGTCGCCATGCTAACCACCAGAACCTACAATTTGTTAGGTTACATGGCAAGGGATAACTAATGTTTTAGAAAAATTTTAAGTTGCTTATCAGCTCATCTTAACTCTTGAGAGAACCTTAGTTTACCCAGATGAGCCCAATGTAATCACAGAATCCTTAAAGAAGGAAAACTGGGATGACCGTATGAGCAAGACTCATCTCAATGTTGATGAAATTTTATATTAGAGAAAGTACTATGATGAAAGAATATAGTCAGACTCCAAAATCTGAAAAAAAAAACAAAACAGGAAACTAGAAAATCCTGCTGTCTCTATAAAGAATACATTCCACCACTTCTTTGATTTTAGCTCAGTGAGACATATTTTGATTTTTCTAGTAAAACTGTAGAATAAAATATACTTGTTTCTTTAGGCTGCTTATTTTGCAATTATTTGTTATAGTAATTATAGTAGTTATATAGAATTAATAATAAGTTAGAGAACAATGATTGTTTTTGCAAGTAGATCCAATTTTCAGTAACACCTAGCTATAAACTGATCTACATGAAAGCATACTAAGATGGATCACAATTTTCTATTTCTATGAACTAAGAATAAAAATTTGTAGCTGGGTCTTTTGTATCTAGATTTGTATCAGATTACACACACACACACAAATACACAACAATGCTTGTAACAGTGATCATACATTTTGGGAAATAGCTATTTGATTTTATCTGGGCATACCATTAATGTTAAGGCAAAGGAGGCCTAAAATATTATGGTCTGCAAACCCAGAGAAAACATTCTTTGTCTCAGAAGCATAATATAAGAGAAAATGCCTTGTCAAGGAACAGGAACAAACTATATCCATAATTGGTCTGCATATAAAGAAGAATGGCAGAGGTTGCCACCTTATTTTCTTCCTGCCAGTTACTTTTCCGGGGTATACTTGAAAATCCATTCTCAGGAAAGAAGCACAACTTATTCTGCCAATGCTCCAGCCTTATTCTCAGCAGGTTGCTGGGTATGGGGATATGTGGTCACTTTAAGATCAATGCTGACCTTAACCTTAGTAAGTAACAAGAGAATTCCAGGCAATATGAGACTACAGTCCAATGAAATTTCCTTTAACTAAGTCCTGAGGGTGATAACATAAATAATGTTGTCTTGGAATATAACATGAAACTTGCCCTATTTAGGGGTCAGAAAGTAGCGAAGAGCTTAACTTGGTTAAATGATTCCTGTGGCTGTTTTTAAATACATTATTGCTCAGAGGATTCTGCAGGAAGACCTGCCTTGTGCTAACTCAGCATTATTACATGCATTGGAAAATGTACTTCTCACCTGCTTAACAATTACAGAACATAGTGCAACTAGCTTCAGTCTAATACTTTAAATTTCATGGATGAACATAAACTTCTAATCGATTAAATTAACCTCTGGACATGGCATAACACAGCCTCAAAACTTGCATGTCTTCCTAAAGAGAAAACCATAGAAGTTAAAGCCAAGTACACATCTAAGTCCATCTTAGACAACTCATTTCTTTAAGAAACCTTAAACCTAAAATTTTGTCTCAAGTCTAGATAATCAGATAATTAATAACCAAGCAATATTTCTGAGAATTCAACTAAGAATTGTGTGAGTATTTAACAAATACAGCTACACCTAATTTTTTCCAGAAATGTGTAGTTACTTGGAGAAATTTATCATGTGAAGACTATAGGAGATATAGTCTCCTATATATACATGTATATATATATACACCTATTTTTACCTATTACATACCTATTATAGTATTCCAAAAGAAAAGAACTATGTGCATTTTATTCATTGCTATACCCACAAATAAATAGCACAGAGTAGTCTAAATATGCTTATTTAGGGGAAAAGGGAAGCTTCAATTAAGTGCAGAGTAATACTAGAATTTCTATTTAGGAGGCACTATCTTTTTAAAAGGCATGCTAAAAGCCATTTTTTCTCAGCAATTGGTCATTTTCATCTATTAAAGAAGTATGTCATAAATACAATAAAGAAGTCAATAGATAACAGGATTATGGAAAGAATAGTTCCCTCCTTCAGTACTTTTGCATTGTAATGAGTGTTCAGAGTAAGAAAATATAGATCTAGCTAGTGCTACATGAGTCCTTCCTTCAACATCTGGATATTGAAATCCATTTTCCAATGCAATCATATTAACACTTGGGGCTTTGGAGAGAGGCCATGAAAGAAGATCAGTCATAAAGGGGGTTCTTTACCTTTTAGAAGTTCCAGAGTACACACTCACTGCTTCTGTTACACACACACGCGCGCGCACACACACACACACACACACACACACACACACACACACACACACACACACACGACAGCCATACACGAGTCAGCAAGTCTCCCTGGCAGATAAAGGCCGACAATCTCAACTTGCACCTTGATCCTTGATCCTGAACATCGCTTACTTTAAAATGGTGAGAATTATGCTGCTGGGCGTTGACCACAATATGCTGCTCGTTTTACAGTCCCTTCATCAAGGTTGTACCGGTGCCTGCCGCTCCTGTATGATACCAAGGACATGTAGTCACGATATTTTTTCAGTTATCTTGCTTATGTAACCACCACAGTCTTTGTTCTCTTGTTTATCTAAACCCCGCCTCACCCTCAGCCCATGTGCTACAGATTTTGAGGTCCAATTGGCTGTCAGAATAAAATATCGTCCTCTCTGAGTCCTCCAAGGGTTTTCTTGTTGCTTTGTTGTGTGTGTATGTGAATATATATATATATATATGCATATATATCAATGAACACACAAAACATTACAATTCTGCATTTTCTGCAAACAACAAAGAGCTAATTTTTAGTTATTGAATTATATATCTAAATTTTAATAGTTAAGTAGAATAATCCATAAGTATTTCATCACTGAACTTGTAAGGATAATTTTTCTCCAAACTTGATATTTTATAAACATAATTATAGTTGAGTATATAAAAAGGAGCATAATAAATTCAACTGAGTGAACTGGACATTTTATTCTAGCAAGCACGAATATAATCATAACAAGAATTTCTACAGTTACTCCTGTAAAAAAACATCAATTGCTCTTAAAGCCAAGTTATTTAGCTTTCTTAAAATATATCCTTCATCAAATTTTGGGGTGTTTATTCATAATTGAGTCTATGTTTTTAATGTAAATCAAATTTATTTACATTTTATTTCTTGTAATACTGTAAAATTTTAGTAGTAGAATTTTATACCACTATATCAGTATATTTCATGTTGTTTGTATCACTGAAATCTAGTGCCATCACAAAATGCACCCACCAACCCATTCTTCCTACAATGCTTCTCTTTTGCTTACTCTGGTTTATAATTTTATCTTAATAGCTGAGTAGTAGTCCATTGAGTCTGTAAAAAGAACCAGAACATTTTTTAAATCTAATTATTTCTTGATGAACTTGTCTATGTTTTGGGGTATTGTGGATAAATAATAGAGCTATTTTTTTAAAGAACCATTTTTAAACTTTCATAGTGCTAATTTAAAATTATTTTAGATTGAACAGATTAAGATTGCTACTTAAGAAAAATTTCATGCAAAACAGCCTAATGTTCATTTTTCCGAAAGAAAAAGAAGACATGTGTTACTTAAGAAAAGGTTATAAAATAACAAAGCCAACATTATAAAAGATCAAGAGGAGGGGCATTGGAAAGGTCAAAAATCAAAGCAAGTGGACTAATTCTTCTCCATGTAACGAAGAATACTTGCCAATTCCTGGTTCAGAATTTCACTGTTTGACCCTGGACACATTACTTAACCTATGAATCAAATGTCACCATAAGTTTAATGAGAAGGGAATGATGCTTAGGTTAAGGGGTGTGGCAAAGACAATAATGCTCACTCAAAAGTTATGTGTACTCATTGACTTTTCCAATTAAACTCATTGAATTTTCCTTATTCTTAAGACTTATAGGAGTAGTTCTGGTGAGCAGATTCAAAGCAGAAGCAATTCTACCACCAAATACTGTCAGAACAGACACAGAATTTCCCACGTTATGTTTAACTCTGTCGTAGAGAATGTTGACAATCCAAGATGAGGAAGCTCTGCTCTATCAAGCATTTGAATGACCATGTAGATAAAATAGAGCCCTCATTGTTACTATCCCCCTTAGGCATGCAACATGAAATATATGTGATCACTTGCTAAAAACCTCTAAAATCTTGCTGAATTCATTACTGGACACTGTTCTTAAATGTTTTTCCAATTTATTTAAGAAATATAATGGCATCAAGTCAACACCGTTTCTAAAACATAACAAAGAATAAAATGTCACAAACATTACTGACTACACAAAGAATCCTGTCAAACACTAGTTCTAACTTACTGTTTCGCCTCCTCCCAGCCTCTTCTAGTCTCTATTATCCCACAGGCATTTCTCATTATTCTTCCTTTCTTATTCACAGTAGTTTTTTATACTACAAGATAGAAAAGCTGTATTAATTTTTGCCAACTGCCAATTGCCATAAGTACTATGAGTGGTTTAAAACAATGGAGATTTATTTTCTCATAGTTTTGGAAACTACAACTCAAAAAGCAAGGTGATAGCAGGTTACCCTATCTTGAAATCTATAGGGAAGATTCTTCCTTCTGCTTTTCTAGTTTCTGTTATTGCCTAAAATCTTTGGCATTCATTATCTTGCAAATACATTGCTCCAGTATATGCCTCCATCTTCCCATGCCTTTACCAGTAAATGTCTTCACACAGCTGTCTTTTTATAAGAGTAACAACTATTTGGGATAAGAATTCTATCTTCCTATGAGATAAGAGCATGTAAACTAATTGTAACAGCAATGATTATATTTTAAAACCAGGCCATATATGAGGTTCTAGGGTTTAGGACTTTAATATATCTTATATAAGGTATGCTTTGGCCTATAATAGGTCAAATTCTTCTAAGAGCAGAATCTAACTCCAAGATTTTATTAACTCTATTTGCTTTTGTGTTCCTTGTGCTTCAACAATGTCTGATGCATCTCAAATGTTGATTCAAAAGTTCTTTCTCTGCAAAATAAAATTCAGAATAATGGAAAACCTATATTTCAAAATAATTTTATGTTTAGGAATTTAAAACAACAGAACTAGAAACATAGTATAAAGGCTTAGGCACTTGGCTTTCACATTGTTAAGCTTAATTCAATTTCCTGTACTGTATATGGTCTCTGAGGATCACCAGGTGTGTGGAAAGCTGGGTGTGGTCCAACTCCCATTCTCCAAAGGAATATTTATAAACAACAACTGTTTAAAGGCATAAGCAAGTTGCTGAAACAACTAGAACTAACAATTTTCTGAAAATAACTAAGTAATAATATACTTCTGTTGTAAGAGCTTAGTGATTCTGGATTCAGAAAAAGAGAATACAAATCTGTCTCCAGGAAGATAGCCTTCAAAGGACAGATGAACAAGCAAAGGTTTTCACTATCATCTACAGCTATACAGAGAGACAAAATTTGAAACCTTAAGAGCCAAGATATTAACAAGGAAAAAAACACAGAATTAAAAATGATATATATATGTATCATGTATACATATATTTTATATATACATATATCTTGGTATGCATACCAAGTTTTTCCCAAAAATACATTTGAAAACTTATGAAGCTCAGAATTTAAGCAGATAAACTGAAAGAGCAGTTTTTAGGAATCTTGTTTTTTTTTTTGGTTCTTTTTTTGTTTGTTTGTTTGTTTGTTTTTTGGTTTTTGGGCCACACCCAGTGACGCTCAGGGGTTACTCCTGGCTATTCGCTCAGAAGTCGCTCCTGGCAGGCACGGGGGGCCATATGGGGAACGGGGGGATCGAACCAAGGTCCGTCCTAGGTTAGCACAGGCACCTTACCTTCAGCGCCACCGCCCGGCCCCAGGAATCTTGTTTTTAGGAAAGGATTAGAGGTTAGACCCTGGTTAGGTAATGGACCAAATGAAAATTTTAAATTCTCAATAGAGTAAATCTTAGGGCTGTAGATGAACCAGGAGTTGACCAAAACACTAAAATCAAAGCATAGCCTATATGTATATTAAGAAACACCTGAATTCTGTCTAGCAAAATAAATAGTAAACTCTGGCTTTAGGAAGATAACATTATCTGGAACTACCACAACTTGTTTTATATTATAATTCCTGGCATTTGATTTAAAAATTATTGGCATGCCAAGATACAGAACAACATGTTAAAAATCAAAATGAAAACTAGATCCAAAAAAGGTTCACATTTATACAGGTCATAGAGCAAAACCATAATGAAATTAGCATAAGTGTCAGGTTTAAATTTCAGAAAAAATAGGTCATTTTTCCCAAGCAAAGTAAATTGACATACATATTTGTTTCAGGTCTAATTTCTTATAAAGGTTTCAATATTTGAAGATGCTGAAAAAATGATAGTAATGTCAGTAATAGTTATCATATTTTTTAGCTAATTTCACAGTTCCAGTACTAGGTCATTGTTAGTATGCTACGCATTAGAAGTCAGTGAATTATTTGGGCCTAATTGCCTGCACCAAGCACAAATGGGGCCTTCTTTTCATCCTTCCCTCAGCCTATTTCTGAGTTCCAGTGCCATCACTGATCTCCTTCACTTTGGGGAGAGCCAGGTTTGTGTCTAGGAGACAATAGGGATCCTCACATTTCCCTCCCCACCCCCTGATGTATTTTAGACAGGCATTCTACTTCTCTCACTAATTACCATTGTCATGATTGTTGTCAGTGTAGTTATTTCTCTAACTGTACTCACCACTGTTTGTGGTAAGCTTCATATCATGGGCTGGTCCTTCCAGGCCTCATCTCTATTGTCTCTGGGTATTATTACAATAATAATTATTAAAATAATAATACAATATTAACTTTTCTTATATATCACAGATGAGTGAAACTATTCTGTGTCTATCTCTCTTTTTGACTTATTTCACTCAGGATAATAGTTTCCATGTCCATTCATGTATAGGAAAATTTCATGACTTCATTTCTCCTGACAGTTGCATAATATTTCATTGTGTATATGTACCACAGTTGTTTTAGCCATTCATCTGTTGAAGGGCATCTTGGTAGTTTCCAGAGTCTGACAATTGTAAACAGCACTGCAATGTATATAGATGTGAGGAAGGCCTTTTTGTACTGCACTTTTGTGTTCCTAGTGTTCCTAGGAGTGGTATAGCTGGATCATATGAAAGCTCAATTTCCAGTTTTTTGAGGAATATCCATATTCTTTTCCATAAAGCTGAACTAGACAGCATTCCCACCAGTAGTGGAGGAGAATTCCTTTCTCTTCACATCCCTGCCAGCACTGATTGTTCTTGTTCTTTGTGATGTATGAAAGTCTCTGAAGCATAAGATGGTACCTCATTGTTGTTTTGATTTGCATCTCCCTGATGATTAGTGATGTGGAGCATTTTGTTTTTCTTCTTTGAGGAAGTGTCTGTTCATTTTTTCCTCCCATTTTTTGGTGGGTTAGATGTTTTAATCTTGTTAAGTTCTGTCAGTAACTTGTATATCTTAGATATTAGCTCCTTATCTGATGGGTATTGGGTGAATAGTTTTTCCCCTTCTGTGGGTGACCTTTGTATCCTTATCACTGTTTCCTTTGAAGTGCAGAAGTTTTTCAGCATGATATAGCCCCATCTTTGCTTGCACTTTAATTCTATTTTCTCCTTGAAGATGCCTATAGTATCAATGGCATGGAGTGTTTTACTTTTTTGTTGTTCTGTATACCTTATTGTTTGAGTCTTATATAAAGGTCTTTAATCCATTTGGAGTTGACCTTTGTGCATGGTGTTAGATGGAGATTCGAGTTCACCTTTTTACATGTGGCTGACCAGTTGTTCCAACACCACTTGTTGAAGAGGCTTTTCTTGATCTATTTTGCCTTTCTTGCCCCTTTATCAAAGATTAATTGATTGTATGTCTGGGGAACATTCTCTGAGTACTCAAGTCAAAAAGCTTTTAGAAACAATTAATTCATATAGCAAAGTGGCAGGCTACAAAATTAACAAGCAAAAATCAATAAATTTTTTATACACAAATAATGATAGAGGAGAAATGGACATTAAAAAACCAATTTCCCCCAAAGTATAAAATAAAAAACATTCCCATTCAGGATAGTGCTCATTCTGCAGTACATATACTAAAACTGGCACTATACAGAGAAGATTAGTATGTCCCCTGCACAAGAATGATATGCAAATTTGTGAAGTGTCCCATAAATCAAAATAAAAAGTTCAGAATAGATACAGGTTCAGAATAAGAGGATAAAAAAATTACACAAGCCAATAGGAAAAAAAAAGGCAGGGAGAGCCATACTCATATCAGAAAAAACTGCATTCAACTTCAAAAAAAGTAATTAGAGACAAGGAAGTCTTTATGATAAGATGTCAATGGCAAGAGTTAAAGCATAAAACTTAAATACCTGGGACCGGGTTGACAGCACAGCAATAGGGTATTTTCCTTGCACTCAGCTAACCCAGGATGAACCTGGGTTCGATCCCCAGAGTCCATTATGGTCCCCCAAAGCCAAGATGATTTCTGAGTGCATAGCCAGAAATAACCCCTGAACGTCACTAGGTGTGGCCCCCCCCAAAACAAAAAAAAATTAAGACAATTTAAATACATGGGACTAAATTAATCTAAAAAGTTCAGAATGACAAAAAAAATACAAATTAAAATTAGAAGGCAACTAACTGATTAGGAGAGAATTTTTGCACTCAACACATCAGATAAAGTGTTGATTTCTAGAATATACAAAGTTCTCACAAAAGTTAACTCCACAGAACTCAAAAATGCTTTAAAAATGGGGAGAAGAGATGAACAGGCACTTCTTTGAGAAAGACCAACAGATGGCCAACAGGCACATGAAAAAAAGTTTGTCGTCATTTATCCTTAGAGAAACCTAAATAAAGGCAAAATGAGATATTATTTTATACCAGTAAAGATGGTACATATAGAAATTGGGAACAATCTCTGTTGGCAAGGATATGGTGAAAAGGAACTCTCCTCTTTTGCTGGGGGGAATGCTGCCTAATCCAACCCTATGGAAAAGAGTACAGAGGGTTTTCTCTTAATGATGAGCTAAAATCAGAAGACACTCTGTATCACCCTGACTCTGACATAGGAACTGTACAAAAACCAGCATCTCTAACTACAGAAACCTGACCACTATATCCATATGTGTGAAGAACTTTTACTGGAACCACAGAGAAAGACTTTGGGGATATACAAATTAGTATGCCTGGAGCCTGTAGTCTGAGTATAGTTGGTCTTATGCTGGTATGTTCCCTGGGTAAGACTTCCTTGCTTTTAGGCAAAAAATTTTTCCTTTATTTTTTCCCCATATGTTGTTGTGCCTATGTAAAAACAAATGAACCAGCAAACAAAAACAAAAAACCCTGCCACACAAAACTTTATTTTGGATTTTTAAATTTTCTTAGCTTTTAAATTGGGGCTCCAGCCTTTTTCTTAGAACCTAGGGACACAGATTACTTTATTTTACCACATATTCCTGCATTTAAAAAATAAAATTAAGAAGAAAAGATCAAAGAAAGACTAGGGGCCAGGGGCCAACTGGTCTTGGATGCTTTGGCAGGAAATAAATAAGGACAGAACTAAATATCTAAGCCAAAGTCAACCATAAAAGAATAAAGGAACCTAAACTTTAATCCAAATGTAAAGGGGCCTGTTATACTGGCAGGTATGGGCAAAGTGTGATGGTATAGGATGCACTCTGGGGGCCATTGATAAATGGAGGTTGACACTGGTGGTGAGATAGGCCCTAATTCATTGCATATCTCAAATTCCACTATGAAGGATTCTGTTGTTCATAACTGCTTTAATAAAATAAAATTTAAAAAAAGAAGTCATTGAGTTATTTTATAGCTAGAAATTTGTATTTAATATCTCTGTCCATTCTTCATTCCCAAACTACTTTACTATTCTCAATCTATTTTAATCTCCATTTGTGTTTTGTTTTGATTTTCAGATTACAAAAATAAATGAAATTATATGATATTTACCTCAATTGGGAAATGTTTGAAACAGATTAAAAATAAAACATTTAAAAAATTTAAATTATAAACAACCTCATATGAGACTGAGCAATAATACAGTGAGTAGTATAATTTGTCTTGCACATGGGCTAATCTGAGTTTGATCCCTGGCATCATATATGGTCTCCTGGTCCCCAACAGGAATGATCCCAACACTGAGAGCCAAGATAATTCTTTTTTTTATAATTTTTTATTTTAACACCTTAATTACATACATAATTGTGTTTGGGTTTCAGTCATGTAAAGAACACCACCCATCACCAGTGCAACATTCCCGTCACCATTGTCCCAGATCTCCCTCCTCCTACTTCTTGATCATGTTTCCCTCCTCCCAAACCAAAAAATAAATAAATAAGACAGGCAGGGTGTGGAGGAGAGAGATTGGGGTGGGGGGATTGGTGGTGGGAAGGTTGCACTGGTGAATAGAGATGTATTTTTTATGACTGAAACCCAACTACAAACATGTTTGTAATCGTAGTGCTTAAATAAATATATTAATAAGGAAAATAAAATAAAATAAAAATTTGATAAGTCATACAATAAAAAAGGAACCAAATGAAAATTTATGCAATAATTAATATATATTCTTATTAAAATTAAAAGTCATTGGCTAGATATCAGTAAAACACAAATTATTAAGTCAGAGCACAAATTTGTTTAAAATATTAAATTAAAGAGCAAAACTTAAAAAATTAAAAATTATAGAAAAGGTGGCTTGAAAAATACCATAATACTGAAGATATATGCCTTGCATGCAGTTGACCTGGATTCAATTCAGGGTATTACAAATTACCTCAGCACTTCCAGATACAGTTTCAAATGCTCCAGGCACTTCTGGGCTGGCTAGGTAGACTGCAGCACTTAGGGCCCAAGCGAAACTACATCTTCTTGCCTTCACATTAAATTGACAGCCTGATTAGCCAAGAATGACTAAAAGGAGACCTAGTATCCCTAAACATTGAGTGTTTTCCCATCAATAGAGAAAAAATGTATAAACACAAGAAAACAACAAAAAGCCTACTATATTTAAATCCCCCAATGAAAGGGAACACTTAAAGTAAAATTGATTCCAATTTTCACAAAACACATAAAATGAAATACCAAAAATTTCAAAAATTCACTAAGCAGTTTTAATACTATATTTATTTATGTATGCATATAATGTCAAAGAGCTGAAATCTAAATACAGGGGGGAAATCTTCAAAGTAAACCGAAAAGGAGGGGCCAGAGAGATAGCACAGCAGTAGTTTGTCTTGCAAACAGTGTTTGTCTTACAAATAGCCAACCTAGGATAGACAGTGGTTCTAATCCCAACATCCCATATGGACTCCCATGCCTGCCAGGAGCGATTTCTGAACGGAGAGCCAGGAGTAACTCTTGAGTGCCTCCAGGTGTGCCCCCCCACAACTTTTTAAATTTATTTTTATTTTATTTTTTATTTTTCCCCCCGATTTTTTTAAAAAGTAGACAGAAAAGGAAAGAAGATATCTTCTAGATAGAATGACAATAGGACAATCAGCTAACCATATCACAGATGATGAAGATCAAGATGAGGTTTTCTGAGGCCTCTCATACTTCTGAAACAGTCAATAGATTGAAGTCTTCTGAGTTGAAAGAAATAAAATGAAAAAAATTATAACTAAGAAAGTAAGGTGATTTAAGACAAATCTTAAAATGGAAATACCATATTTCTAGTTGGCTTAGCCAAAATAATATGACTAAAAGAAATTTTTCAGGCATAAGCAAAATGATGCTAAATGGCATTACTAAAATTCAGAAAGCAACAAAAAGCCAACATTAAAAATAATCTATGAGTAATTTTCAGACCATTTAGTTCAACAATTTCCAGCCAATTTCTAAAAACACTGATTATCTCTTGGTGAGTGCTTAGCTATTAAAATAATAACATTACCTTCATACTCAATCCCATCATTACTTGAGTTAGAAAAATTGTATAATCCTAAAGTATCAATTAAACCTTAGAAAAGGTGATTCAATACCTATTCCAATGTCTTAATGTATTTCATTAAAACTCCACAAACACAAATGAAATCTGAGGAATATAAGTTCCCAAACATCCTTTCCCTCCATACTCCCTATTCATTTAGAAACATTTCATCCCAGACAGAGATTACTTCAAGTGATCCTCATTATCAAGAAATAACCATCAAACAATGAATTGTGATAGATCAACAAATGATCCCCCTTGCCACCTATAATAATCCTAAAACATCTTTTTATCCAGTTTTACATATATAGTATGAAGCTAAGAAAAAGAAAATAAGAAGAAATTCTTGGTACTTCATAGATGTCTTTTGTTGAATAAATAAATGTATTTGAGAATGAACCATTTTAATGATTTAAAAGCTGTTACAAGATCTACTATAGCATTTAAGTATTGCTCCAGTTCCTTCAAAGAATGTCTGAGAGCAGATGATAGGAAGAAGGAAAGAATGGCTTTCACTGGTAAAAAAACAATGTATTCTGCATTCCTTTTTATTTTAAAGGTTTAGAAATGTAACCTGCTCTCTTGGATGCTCCCTTTTTGTGCACAGACACATTATGCAGCTTTCTTCATGGCAAAGAAGCTCCCTGCAGTGAAAGCTTCTTTCAGAATGGGGTTTCTGAGCACAGACATTTTCTGCATCTTATTTGCTGCTTTCTGCAATAAGCCCTCACCCACACAAATACATATTTTCATTATCTTATTTTTAGAAATTCAATTTTAAGAGGAAAGTGTGATTTGACATTTTAATTGTGGTAGATTCTTCTGTCTGAGTCTCTCTAGGATCTTGATGCAAATATAACCATTTTAACACTAGATTTTAGCACATCAGGCATCAGTTTCACTTAGCCATGTTTAAAATCATGTAGCACTGCAGACATGCAGTCATGGGACTGACTTCCCACACATTCATTAGACAAAATAGATCATGCAATAGGAGTATTCTCCATTATAGCATTAAGTGACTTAGCTGGGCTCTAAGCATATGAAGTTAGTTTAGAGTTTTGGGTTCAATGAGTTGAATTCTCATGTTATTTTTAAATCTAACATTACCTTTTATTGCTTTAAGTCATTATAACTCTGAGCCACCTCCAATTCATGTTCCACATTACCTATAGAACAATCTAGGGTTTGGGGAGATAGTATAGGAGATAAAGAGCTTGCCAACACATAGATGACTCTGATTCAACATCTGAGAACACTCGAATGGAATCTCTGGATTCCCTAAGAGTAAATTAAGAGTAAGCTTAACTTAGTAAGCTAAGAATTAGTCCTGAACACAGCTAAGTGCAACCTTAAACTCAAAATAAATAAGTAAATAAAACCCAGTTTTTTTAAATTGACCACTTCTCTCTTCCCAGCTCCTCTTGAGCATAAGAAAACCATTGCTTTAGTAATAGAAAGCCTTGAGCAATGTCATCCTCGACATTCCTCCTACTTTATATTAAACATATTTGTACCAATCACTGTGATTTCTTTCTTTCTCTCATCTCTCCTGGAGTGTTCTACTAAGCTAACTCCTATTCTCTTAGTAAAGAGATCAACAGTGGTCCTCTGCCTTGCCTCAGCAGGTACCTCATTCTAATCTTCAGGAAATCTTAACAACAGCAGGGTGACTCTTGATCCTGGCTGGAAGCCAGACTGGCCACAAAGCATAATGAGCAGTGAGTTAGCTGCTCAGACCCAGTATCTGCTCTGTTTTCCACTGCCTAGAGGCCTCCTCTCTGTTGAATGACCATGATTCTATGAGTAGCAAGATGAGACACAAAGGAACACCCAGAAAAGCTGCACCCACATGATATTAGAACATAACTTATTATAAAGAAAGATATGTTGCAATTAGGAGGATACCCCTTCCCCAGTCTTGAACTCCTGATACCACACCCCAAAGATTGTGCATGTAGACATCAAGAAGTCTCCAATCCCCTCCAATTCAGGAGGGAGTTAAATTTCTACCTCTGAGGCAGAGAGATACCCATGTGATATAATTGTTTGAAGTCCTACCACTGAAGAGTGATTCCAATGCCAGGGATGACAACAAACAAACAAACAAATAAAACAAAGAAATTTAGTTGCACCAAACAGTTGCAACTATTTAATCATCAACTATTTCAGAGCTTTTTTTGTAACTGCCTGAAGAATTTAGAATGGCAATCTTCTCAATATTTATTGGGGGGGATCACTGAATAGAGAAACACTAAATTGAATATAACCTGGTGAAAAAATTAATAATTAATTTCAGTAGAAATTAAAGAGGTTATGCAAAGTTAACTACAACAAAATCAATACCCACTCTACAACAAGCTATACACAGAGGGGAGCAGTTACACTAGTAGTCCAGGAGGCAAAGGAGTGAGATATAGGATACATGCTGGGAATAGGGGAGGAGGGAGAACAATGCTGGTGGTGGAAATGCCCCTGATTCATTGTCACTTTGTACCTTAAATATTACTATGAAAGACTTGTAATTCACTTTGTTCACAATAAAAATTTTAAAAAAAGGAAAAAATTAAGAAGGTAAAGTAGCAGCTCTTAACAATAAAATGAATGAAGCTGAAAATAAAATCAGTGACTTCCAAAGACAAGATACATAACACATTAATAAATAAGAGGTCACAGAAAAGAGATTGAAAAGTATAAGAATAGAGAGCTGGGCTCAGAGCTCCCATATGACAGGTTTCTCTTGGTCTTGCACTGGTATGTGGTGGCACTGGGTTGGACAGCTAACCAAAGACACCCCGGACTTCCCATTAGTCTGGGGGGCCAGATTCCCCCATGCCAGAGGGATCTTCACGACCACATCTGGTAAGCTAGGCCCTGGGGGAGGGTTTGGGGTGGAGAGCTGCTCTACCCCCTATGCATTCATAAACAGCAGGGGCCAGAGCTGGGCTCAGAGCTCCCATATTCCAGGAGTTCTCTTGGTCTTGCACTGGTATGTGGTGGGCACTGGTATGTGGTCTTGCACTGGTATGTGGTTGGACAGCTAGCCAAAGATCCCCCCAGACTTCCCATTAATCTGGGGGGCGGGGCAGCCACGCCAGAGGGGTCTTCACGACCACATCTGGTAAGCTGGGCCCTGGGGAAGAGTTTGGGGTGGAGGGCAGGTTCACCCCGTCCACCCCGTATGCATTCACAAACTGCAGACAATTAGCCAAAGTAATATCCCCTTATCCATAACAGAC
>PVKC010000350.1:0-71561 GCA_004027635.1 Crocidura indochinensis | reverse complement strand
AAGAAAGTGATCTATTGAATTGTTTGTATGAAATGTGACTCAAGGTATATCTTCTTAGAGGTTATTTTTCTAAACTTGCAAGGTTGTCTAAGTATGGTAAGAATATTGCATACTAGTTTATAGATTTGTTCAGCTTGTCTTTGAGCTGTATATTTTTTAAAAGAATAAAGTGCTAAATCCAAATTGCCAAGAAGTCTACGATATAAATTGAAATGATTTCTGCTTGGGAAAAGGAAGTCTGATGGGAAGGTAGGGGGTTTCGGTAACAATTTGGAAGGAGTCTGGGAGAAGACCCAAAAGGACAGCCCCGTTTGCATTTGGTGGAAGGGATTAAGGCATGAGGTTCCCTATTCCCTTCCCGACACAAACCTGGCTGACCCCAAAAGGCACTGGAATCCAAAAAGAGGTTGAGGGAAGGCTGGAAAAGGGATCCTGTTAGAGCTTGGTGGAGTTACAAAATGTCTTAATGGTATTTTGATGGAGTGCATTAATCCATTAGAGTTTGCGACAATTACCATATTTACTACATTGAATCTTTCAATCTAAACATTTTGTGCTTTCATTTATTTAGGTTTTATTAATTCCTTTAATCAGAATTTTGTAATTTTCAAAATCCAAATAATACACTTGTTAAATTATAAGTTATATTATGAACCAAAAAGGTTTATTCCTTGGAGTAATTGTGACTAAAAGTGTCACAATTCCTTATCTTTTTCTTCACTTAGTTTTTTTTTTTTTTTTTTTTTTAAGGACACACACTAGGCATTGATCAGAGCTACTCCTGGCATAGTGTTCTGGGGTTGTTTCAGGTGGTGCTGATGCTCTGGGAACCATGTGAGGGGTGTGTCAGGGTAGGGGTGTATCCAGTGTTTCTGCACACAAAGCATTTACTCCATGTCATTTGAGCCACCTCCCTAGCTCTCTTTATATTCATGTATCTGTATATAGAAAAGCAATTGAGTTTTGAACATTGATGTTACACATTATGACCTTGTTGAATTAACTTATTAATCGCAGACATTTTATAGACTTTAAAGAGCAATTACTTTTAGATTTATAGCAAAATTAAAGAGAAGGTCTAGAGGTTTCCCATATACCCTTTGCCATTTCAAGTATAGAGTTTCCTTCCCTGTCAACATTTCCCACCAGAGTTTTGTCTTTCTTACGAACCACCGACTTTCTGCATGCAAGGCAAATGCCTTACCTCCATGCTATCTTTCTGGCCCCACAATTGACATTTTAATATAAATATTCCCCAGGACCCATAATTTGTATCTGTGCCCACCTATGACACGTGCACTCATTCTAGAGGTTTGCACAAATGTAGAATAGCATCTAAGTACCATTTCTTTTAGTGTCTGCACAAAAAATTCTCTGTACTCCAACTATTCGCTCTTCTGTGTGTACCCAGTAATGACTGATGACTTTGCTTTCTACTGGTTTACCTTTCCTATGTCATATTTACACAGTATGTTGGATTTATGCAGTTGTAGTGCTTTAGATGAGCTTTCACTCAATCACATGGATTTAGAATTTTTCTTCCCTGTATTTCATGGCTGAATAACTCATTTCTTTTTAGTGCTGAATAATAAATACCACTACTTATTTATCCATTAACTTACTGAAAGGTATCTTGCTTGCTTCCAAATTTTAACAATTAGAAACACAGTTGCTATATGCACACACACACACACATACACACACACACACACACACACACACACACACACACACACCCCAACCCGACCACCACCACCAACACAAAGGATTTTGCTTTCTACCCCTTCAACAAATACTGAGAGATACTAAGAAATACAATGTTGAGCATGGGTGGGAATTTGTTTAGATTTATGAGAAGCCACCAAATTCTCTTCAAAAGTAATTACAGTCTTTTGCATTTCCACCAGCAACAAGCATTACTGTTGGTCAAGGATGATCAACTTCCTCCCTTGGCACTGTCAATGCAAGATTTGGGTCATTTGAGTGGAGGTGTAGTGGTATTACTTGTTTTCATTTGCATTTTCTGATAATATGTAATATTGAACATATTATGCTATCCTTATTTCTCATCTGAATACCTTCTTTTAGTGAGGAATCTGTTAGAATCTTTAGCTCATTTTAAAATCAGGTTCCTGTTTTGCTTATTTTGATTTTTAAGAGTTTTCTATATATTTGAGGTAGCAATTCTTTTTCTTTTTCTTTTTTTTTTTGGCTTTTGGGCCACACCCAGTGATGCTCAGGGTTACTCCTGGCTATGCGCTCAGAAGTCGCTCTTGACTTGAGGGACCATATGGGGGATCGAACCGTGGTCCGTCCTAGGCTAGCGCAGGCAAGGCAGGCACCTTACCTCCAGCGTCACCACCCGGCCCCTGAGGTAGCAATTCTTTCACAGATGTCTTTTACAAATATTTTCTCTAAGTCGATAGGTTATCCTTCTATTCTCCTGAAAATCTTTTTTCAGAGAAGAGATAAATGTAAGAGAATGTAGTTTATCCATTTCTACTTGAATTAGTTTTTTGTTGATGGGAAAAATAAGTCACTGGCAATTTAAAGAACATCTCAATTTTCAGAATATTATGATCAAAGAGTTTAATATATACTGAGTCTGTGATTAATTTAAATTCTTGTGAAATTTATAAAGGTCTGTGTCTAGACTAATTAAAAACACTTTTTGCATATGAATAATCAGTTTCCCCAGCACCATATGTAATAAACTTTATTTATTTTATTATTTTTGTTTTTTATCAAAACTAGTTAATTTTATTTAAAAGGATATAATTCTGAACTTGTTACTCTGTTTATTGATTACTTGTTGATTCTTTCACTAAAACCATACTGTCTTGGGTTACTGTAGTTTTATAGTAAGTCCAGAAGTTAGCATATGTCAGCATTACAATTTTATTCACCTTTAGTATTGTGTTGCTTGTTTTGGATCTCTTTTTCTCTCTCTATAAACTTTAGAATAGTTGTTGTTATCCACAAAATAACTTACCTAAATTGCGGGGGGGCATTGAATCCAAGGCAAAGATAGGAAAAATTAGTATCAAAACATTATTTAATATTTCTATACAGGAATATAAAAATGTTCTTCATTTACCTAGTTCTTTCATCACTTTTATTAGAACGTTGTACTTTTTCTCATACATACTGGGTGGAAGTTGTGTTATAATTACAGGAGCAGAAGCAATAAGTAGGGAGCTTGCCTTTCAGGTGACCAGTGCAGCTTTAATCCCCATGAAGTCCCCAAAATAGCACCAGGAGTAATTCCTGAGTGCAGAGTCGAGAGTAAAATCTGAGCACCGCTGGATGTGGCCCAAAGACAAAACAAAACAAAAAGAGAGTTATAGAGAAAAGCTAGAGTGATACTAAGTATTTCATTTGGGGGATTGCTAATAAAAATAGTATTGTTTTTAATGCAAGTTCTTCATATTTATTGCTGGTCTATAGGAACGTGATTGATATTTGTGTATTAGCCTTATATCTTTAACTTTAATCAACTTATTCTAGGTGATTTCTTTTGTTAGTTCCTTCATATTTTCTACAGTAACTATCATGTCATCTGTAAATGGGACATTTTTCCCCTACACTCCTACTCCGGACATTTTTCATTTATTTCTTTTTCTCATCTTACTATTTTTCCTTTTATTTATTTTTCTTGTCTTACTTCATTAGATAGAAGAGTCTCTATAATGCTGAAAGCAGAGATGAGAGTCCCTGAGTTCTTAAGGAGAAAGACTTGAATTTATCACAACAAAGTAAGATGTTAGCCATAGTTTTGCACTGCATTTATATTCAGTTGTGAATAAACAGTTGTGAACAAACACCATTATTAAATGTCTAAATTTTTAAATCATAAATGGAAGATTGCCTTTGTCAAATGTTTCTCTTCATCTGTGCAGATAAGCATGCATTTTTTCTTTTTTCTCCTATTGTTACAGGATGTATTAATTAATCTTTAATCAACATATAAGCTTGACTTACCTGGCATAAATAATACTTGATGATGAATATATAAGAATATTAAATACTGATTAAATGTCAGTTACTGAGAGATACAGCCAATTCAGGTAGCCTATTTTTCATTTGTGTAAGTTTTGGAGATTCTGATGTTTAAGGAATTAGTTTTATCTAGGTTATCAAATTTATGGACATAGAATTTTTCACATTAATCTATTCATATTATTCCATTTTCATTTCCATAATATCTGTAGTAATGTTGCCCTTTTCACTTTTGATAATAAACTTTCTCTATTATTTTCTTTTATTGTCAGGTCTATACATTTTATTGACATTTTAAAGTAATCTGGGTGTTTTTAATTTTATTAACTAATTTCCAGTGTTTTAGCTTATTTATTCCTATTCTAGTGTATTTTGCTTGCTTTTGGTTTGATTTTCTTTTGTATTTCTATATCCCTAAAGTGTAATAGTACATAATTTGTTTTAGATATTTCTTCTTTTCTAACATGTATTCAACATGGCACATTTCCCCATAAGCAATATTTTTTTATTAAATTCCACAAATTTTAGCATACCGTGTATTATCTTGATCTTTCTTTTTTGACCCATGTATTATAAGAAGTATATTTTTTGATCTTTCAGAATTTGGGTTTTGTCTAGCTATTTTATATTATTTCTTTTTCTTTCATGGTCTAAAAGCAAATTTTACTTAAGATCTACTTGTTTTTACATTTTTTATGGTTAGATTTCTATCATCTTAGTAAATGTTCCTGTATGCCTCAAAATAAAAGTATCTTCTGCCACTGCTGGAAAAAGTAAAGATGTATGTTTTATCCAGGTAACGGGTAATGGATTGAGACTGATTGTGTACTTACTGATTTTATGTCTTGATGCACAGGCCCATTCAAAAAGAGGTGTGGGAAAGTGTCCAACTATTAGAGTAGATACATATTCCCTCTTTGAATTTCTATCAGCTTTTTGTCCCACATAGTTTGACCTTCTACTGTGAGGTACACTATGATATCTTTCTATGGTCTAAAGTTTACTTCACCTGAAATTAATATAACTACTCCAACATTCTTTTTATTAACGTTACCATGCTTATCTCCTCACATTTTTTTTCTGGTCACACCCCGTGGTGCTCCAGGGTCACTCCTGGCTCTATGCTCAGAAATCTCCCCTAGCAGGCACAGAGGGACTATATGGGATGCTGGGATTCAAACCACCATCTATCCTGGGTAGGCTGCATGCAAGGCAAACGCCTACTGCGGTGCTATCTCTCTGGCTCCCATCCTCATTTCTAATCTGCCTTTATGTCTAAAATCTGCTTCTTATAGACAACAAGTATCAATGAAATTTAAAATAGGATAATAGAGAAAATCAATACAACAGAAACTATAATTTAAAATACAATGCAATTAATAGGATTCTGAAAGAACTAGAAAAAGAGAATACACAGATAATCAACTGCAATAAAGAATGAAGGGGAGCTAGAGTGCATCAGACAGGAAGAAAAGAAGATTTAATTTATTATTTAGTTTGTGAGGGCCATAGCAGGCAGCACTCAGGCGTTTACTCCTGGCTCTGTGCTCAGAAACTACTCCTGGCAGGCTCAGGGGACTATGTGGGATACTGGATATCGAATCCCTGTAGGCTATATGAAAGACAAATGTGCTACTCACTATACTATCACTCAGGCCCCCAGGAAAACAAGATTTTAATTGGGAATTTTAAGGACACCCGGTACCTATTGGCTGTTCATCCAGTTGGAGGAGTGAGGTTGCGTTGGTGTTAATCTGTTTTCATTTCATTTTCCCAATAAAGACTCCCTGAAAACCCCGGAAGGGCTAGTGATTCCTCTTGGTGCTCCTGGCTGGTGTGTGTTCAACTTGCGGTGTGGGTTCCTGGTCTGTTGTTCTTTCCCAATCATGTGTGGATTATTTCCTGCATCAGTATTACTACCGGATTCTCGCTCTTTCACTAGGTTTGTGGAATACTCAGCCTAATATTTCACAGGTTAGGTCATTAGATATAAAGACCTGTTGAAGGAGACATTTGGGGAAAAGTTCAGGCTCAGATTTAGCTTTGGGAGCCACATGCACAAGAAGGACATGTGGAGATATAGAATGGGTGGAGTGGATATGTGCCTGGTGAGGGTCCCAAGGTAAAAAGGACCAAGGTTAGATAGAGCTCAAGCAGGGGTAGCACTGGTCTGTAGGTTGAGACAATAGAAATCAATGAAAGAGAGGAAGAGGAATGCAGGATGGAAAAAGAAAAGCCAGAAGGGGAGCAGAAGGGAGTGAATATGAAGGGGGAGGTAGTGATGATCATACAAGAGCACAATGAAAGCCCATCATCACATGTGACAGTGTTCATAAGAGCAGCTTTGGTTGGAAGGGTAGGGAGACAATACTGATGTCAGTGTTTAAGAGAAAATTGAAGAAGAGATGTTGGAAATGGTGAGTAGAGATAATGTTTTCAAGAGCTTTGACATAAATATAAAGGAAAGAGAGGTGCTTGCAGCAAGAGAAGTTTTAAATATATATATGTATATATAAACATGTTATCTGTTTTTGTAAAAATAAATATGGGCATATTTGCCTTAGTTGGCAGGGATTCAGTGGGGTGGGGAACCTTGATAAGGGAGGAAAGAAGAGAGAGTTGCTGGGGTGAAGCTCCCAGAAGAATAGAGAGGAAGAGAACATGCTCAGTGACCTTGGCAAAGGGTGTGTGGCTCTGACCCAAGTCTGAGCCAAGGTGCGGTCTTCAAGATATTTATCTTTGCACATATGGAGATGGAGAGACCCAGGCATCAGGCTGCTCCTATTTTTCTGTCACTTGTTTTCTTTATTCAAAAATATATTGTGAAGAGCCTCCCCTGTTCGCTCATCGAGCCTGCGCTCCATCTTTTTAATGGACTACTTAGTATTCAGAGGTATGGAGGCACCACTATTTATTTAACCAATCTCCTACTGATGGAAATTTAGGCTGTTTCCAATGTATTGCTCGACAAACAATGTTGTGAGGGAATTCTTTGCATAAATGCCTATCCTTGAGCTTTCAGAACCAGTAACGCCCAGAGGTAAAACTGCTGGGTCAAAAGGGGTGTCTTTTGAATTGTGGTGGAGGAGGCTCCAATGTACTCCAGCAGGACTTCTTCAAAGACCCTGCCGCTAGGAGTGCAGCCAAGTGACAAGTTCAATAATAGGTTTGTTTCAAGTGGCACCACTTTAAAGCGATGTCAGCAACAAAACTGATGGACCATCCCCACTCCCCTGAATTCTCTCATCTCCAGAGTGCAGGAAAGGAATGGTCCAGACTAGGAGCCCAAAAAGCAGAGAGTAGGGGTGGCATGAGTACAGACTTGGGGGGGCATTTGAATTGGAGGCAGAGTCAGGGCCCCACAAACAACTTGTGGGATCCTGAGCGACAGATCCACTTCTCATTTCCTCTTCACAAGTACACAATCTAATGAGGCAATAAATAGGAATAAGAGATGTAGAATTAGGGTGCCAGTTGCAGGCTGCCCACTAGCATTCATTTTCCTCCTTTTTTTTTTTTAAAGAACACAAGCTTTTCTGTGCTGCACAACAATCTTCCTGGCACAAGAATTTCCCAGTTCAGCACTAGCTTCCAGACAGTCACAAGGTAGAACTCGGGCCAATGAGAGGGGAGCTGTGTGTGCTGTGGGGGCTCCAGAGAAAGAGTGGGGCTGGTGGGGCTCCCCAGGAACCATCTGAGACTTAGAATTGAAGTCACACTTTGAGTTCTGAATATTCACATTCAGGCAGGATGGACCTGTGGTGTCTTGGTCAGCAGCTGCTGGACCATAATGGCTGTACACACCACCCATTGGTGAAAAAAATGGCCCCCTGATTTTTTTGTACTTTGATCTGCTACCCAAGTTTTACAATTTATAGAACATGCCCTTCCTGGATTTTTTGTTCATGAATGCTTTGAAAGAATTACTTTCAGTCAGGCAATCCTTCTGTAGTGCTCCTTGCTCCTAAATTAGTGGAGAATCAAGCAAGAAGTGGGGTACCTTTTGAAAAAAAAAGGTGTATTCACAGAAAAGTTGCCAAAAGAATATCAGAGTTCCCTTGTACCCCTCACCTCATTTTTCAAAATATTCTGATCTTAGATAATATCTAAGGCTCAAGGTCTTTTCCAGCCTTGGCTCAGAAAGCACATGGTTAATTGTGTATTTGGGGATCCTCTTTCAGCTTCTCTTTGTCAACCCCCACTCATCCCACTCTATTTTAGGAGAATTTACTTATGACATGATAGGATGCTCCAGGTTCAGCTTGCAGGTCTCCTTCCTTACATAAATAGCCATGTTGCTAAGGATCCTCTTTGGGAACTGAGACTCCTTGTAGAAGTCAACACCTGGGCACTAGAACCCCAAGGTTTTACAGATACCTCCATATTTTAAGGACTAGGTTCTAGATTGAGGATAAAAATATTCTCCTGTATAAAGTACAGTGGATAGAGTGCTTCTTTTACATAGAACCAACCCAAACTTGATCCCTGGTGTCCTATATGGTCTCCCAAATCTGCCAGCAGTGATTCCTTAGCACTAAGTCCTGAGTATCTTTGAATGTGGCCCAAAAGTAAAACATAAAGTAGTCCCTGAGTCATTAGATGAATGGAGGTTGGAATTAAACTAATCCATAAATACAAGTGAGGAGTCATCATTGCTTTTGCTTCTGATTTTTTTTTCTTGCTCCACCACCTCAGCTCAGAAGTAGGTAAAGTGGGGTTACTATTCTTTAACTGCATCCTTCAACTAAAGTCATAGCTAGAATTTCCTTTGTGGACCCCCACCCCTCAGGCGGAAGAGCCCATGGAGCTGTCTACTCCACTGTCAAGGAAAGGGACTTACAGGCAGACTCAGGAGTAGGGAGGTCCTGCTGGTTTGCTTGCTGCATGAACATGCTGAGTTGAATGAGAAACTGTTCTGCAGACACCTTGAGGTACAGTTCTGATGTATTGCTTGCCCCTGCTCACCCCCTGTACAGATTCCCAACATAGTGTCTGTGCTTTTAGAAGACCTCCCAAACCATCAGAGTGCTGCTCCAGGAAAGCACTCCTGCAGGGCCTTATCTCAGTTATGTGTCTTTTCTCACTTGCCTCCAGTGGTAGCAGCCTCCCAAGGTTGCAAATGACCTGGGCCTTGGGCAGATTTGTGCTCCCAGAGACCTGCATATCTGCTTAGGACCCTGGCCTTTGTGTAACCTGTTAGCGCTTCCTCATGTGCTGAGAAGTCCCCAAAGGTCAAGGATACATACTAGGGAAGAAGGAAGTACACAGGTTTTTGTATTTTATTTCACTGTGCTTTAATTTAAGTTTTTGATTTTGGTGCCACAATTTTCAACACTGTTAATAGTCATGTTACAGGCTGCAATGTTGTTGCCTCACAACTGCCACCAGACCCTCAGCACCCCTTGAACACTCTCTGCAAGGTTCCTCTCAATTCCCATTCTGCTTAGTAAGGTCAATTCTATTGGTAGACACTGGGACTGGCTCATCTGCCAAGGTGGCAGGGGGATATCAGTGATGTATCCAGAACCTAATATTTAGCATCTGGTGACAATGAGAGCTTCCGGAGGGGAATCCAAGCACTCAGCAGTGGGCAGTAGCAGAACTGTCTGCAAGTGTGGGGTCTAGGAGCAGGGAATGATGTCCAGGACTGGGTCTCCCTCAGCATGTAAAGTGGGACTTGAAGATGGCCCTGTGCCTTCCAGCCTCCACAAAGGTCAACTCAGGCACCTTCTGACAACCTCCCACACTGAGGGTGCTGCCAACTGCTGCATAGGGACACACAGGTTTCAGTTCCTAGTCCTCCTGGTATTTCCTACTTGCCTCCCCTATAGGTCCTGCTGTAGAGAAGGTGCAGGTAGGAGCAAAAGCAAGTGTGAACCAGCACGACCAAGGCTATAACTAAAGGCATGAGGACACATGTCTGGCCAAGGTAAGAGGACATTTTTGGTAGAAAGAGCAGGAAGGGTCTTTCCTTGCTCCCCAGAACACAGCATGTGATCCAGGAGGGACTCACAGACTATCACAGCTTTTCTTCCAGACCAGGTCTGTTCTTTTAAGAGTTCTTTTACTTTTCATCACTGCCTACTGGGTCTCTTTACACCCACTTCACAGAGCAGGAGGGTAAGGCATTTAAAGGATTAGTGGTGGGCAGCAACAGGCTGGCATGAGACCCAGCTCTTCAGGGAATAGCCACCCAACAGACTCACCAAGCAGAGAACAGGCCAGGCAATCACCATATGCTCTGGAGCATGGCCAAGGCTGCAGAGGCCATGGAGCCCCACAAGACAGGAGTGGGATCCACAGTTGTCTCTGCCCCAGACAGGTTGTTTGGGTCATTGCTGGTTCTGAACTTCCCAGGTTTCTTGCATGAAAGTGTTCTCAGTGTCTGCAGTAGATTCTAGGTGCCCCCGGTAGCTTTATAACACTGTTACCTGCAGATACTGGTGACTCCGCTCCTGTCCCCTACCTGAGAACACACCCAGCAACACTCACACAGCAAGGTGTTTGCTGCATGCCAGGAGTGGTTTGAGGCTCTGGAATGCCTTTTTGAGTGGGGCTACTGATTCAGCAGGGACATAGGTATTACCAGGCATGGGGTTATCAGTGAACAGTGTACAGAGCAGATAAAGGTACAAAAAGACGGGGTGAGAGGCTGGTGCACTTTGAAGAGTGAGTCCAGAAACCATTGTTCTTCCTGCAGAACCAGCAGTCAGAGTCAACATCTGCTCACTGAGTCACATTATTAGGGAAGGAGTGGGGATCATCTCAGCTCCTCTATCACATACTATATATTTCTACATAGCCTCATTCCTCATTCTCAGAGAACTGGGTCCCCTGTAGCCCTTTCATCCAGTATGGCCAGAAAACTGAGCTCTTGTACCTCCTTTTCTCAGGATGCCCAAAGCTCTCTTCTTGAACAGGGATCAGGAGAGAGGAAATGAAGGAAAAAAGGAAAGAGTACAGTGAGAACAGAGCCCTCCACATCCTCCTCCTGGCAAAGCCATGACCCTCCTATGGGAGGAATCTCCCTGTGGCGACAAAAGGGTGGGGACAGGGGTAGGAAACTCACATCCTATGGTTGAAGACTTGATTCAAGATGAAATCCTGCTCAGGGACAAGGAATACAGAAAAAAATGAGCCCACAGCACATACTCACAATCCACTCCCACCCCCTCAGAGCTCTGCCCCCCATTTCTCTCCTGTTCTGTCTGGAAGCAGGACAGCTCTTATCTCCCTCCCTATACCTATTTCAAGTTCATTGTTCTCTCTGCTTGATTAAAGTGTAATTCACCTGAAGCTTTCATGGCTCTTTCGTGTCTCCAAAGCATTTTTTTTTTTTTTTGCAGGAAGATCAATTCTAAGAAAACACCTACAGTCTGTGGAAATTAAATCAATTAACAAGTGATAAGTGGCCTGTTGCCGAAGAAGGGGCCTTTGACTAAGGCCCAGAAATGTGCAAACTGGCAGTTCTGCAGGGCTCCCAGGTTTCAAGAGCCTTAATATCTTAGTTTTTCCCAGTGGCAGAAATTACACTTAATTTCTGAATCCAGAGAAGACAGGGAGACTTATAAGAGAGTAAGTTAGCACCATGTATTGAATGGAGGGGCCTCTCTCAGATCATTCCCATCAGTGTCTCTGTGGGATTCACTGGAAATTATTCCCACTTAGTGTATGGCTTGTTACTCATTTGGTTGGAAACATCTTTGAATGTACTACCTTGGACTGGTAGACTACCTAGTCCCACCTTTGGGTGTTCCTTCCTAATAAATACCTTGAGTTTCAGGGAAAAAGGCTCTCTTGTGTTTTTGGACTTCCCACTGAGCTTCCTGCTTCTAAGGAGTGGAAGGCTTATGTGTTGAAACTTCCAGACTTGTTTTACCCTCTTTAGTGTATGTGGATTATTTCCTACATTGGCATTTGCTTCCATACCCAAGTCTCTCCATTGTCCTGGCTTTGGAACTGAGGCCTAATTCTAACAGTCTCTGTTCCTCAAACCCAGTAACTTTGGTTACTATAACCTTTGGTTCTCATGTGCCAGCCCCGAGGTCTGAATATGAGGCTCTCTCATAGCACAGGGGATTCTGGGCCTCAAAAATGCCTAATACCACCTCAGAACCATACTCCATCTAAATGCTAGAAAGGGGTAAAGATCCAGGCTTCATCTGATCACTTCATTAGAACACTAATATTTCAAAGGAAAAGGAAGCCTCGCTAGAGGCCTGGAGGGAGCCTATCCTAGACTGAGAATGTCTCAGGAACACAGCAGTGTTGAGGCCTGGAATCAGGTATGTGTTGAGGGACACACACCCAAATTGGACAGATCACAGTGGGGGCCAGAGTCTAAAGCAGTTTTGCCTCCTGAGTGAGCAGTTCTATGCTGATGAGAACCTAAGAGGGGGCTTTCCTGTTGCTCCACATATACATCAACCCCAGCATTTTCTGGGGGCCTGGCATGGGTGGCATTCAGGGCAGAGGCAACCCCTGCCATGGCTTCCCTACCAGGGAGCTCACAATGCAGAGGCAGCAATGATGTTAAGGCATAGAAAAGCACCCAGTGATAAGGATGTGTGAAGAGAGGAGTGGGCAGGATGTGCAAGTCAGTAACACAGCCACTAAGGATGGTAAGAATCGGTAGGAATAAACAAGTGGTCTAGCCTGAGAAAAGTTCTAGATCAAGGGTTCAGAAATTCCTATTTGCAGCCACCTAGATTTCCAGTTTCTACTGCATCCTCAGCTTGTCCTTGGCTTATCGGGGAGTGGAATATGTCAAGTGCCCATTCAGCTCAGCCTGCTGGATTTGATTGGGTTCCTGGAAAACACTCCAGCCTGAGATGGGTATCACTGATCTGTGTTAGGTGAAAGAATTCTGAGGAACTAGTGGGGCCTTCCTGCTTGTGAAGCCAGGTTTCATAATATGAGCTGCCTAGTTTTTAAGACCACTGTTTGCCCACTACCCTGGTAGTGGTCACATGAGCACTTCCGATGTGCTAGGATTCTACTGAGCCTGCAGGGTGGCAGTGACTATTCCCACATTGTTGCCGTAGAAACAAATTTAATGCAGGTCAGGCACAGGTCTTGCATGTTCCTGGGACATTCTTCTTTCGTATCAGTGGTCTGGCTCCAAGCCCTGTGAGCTGCTACCACTTCAGTGCACAGGTATTCCCATAGAACACTTCCTGCTGCTGGAAAGACTTCATCCAGAGTAACAGGGACCAGCATGATTAGTACCAAATCGTGATCAGCCACTCTCACCCTCTAGCCCTGCCTGTGGCAAAGAGTGAGGCAGCTGTCCTCCCCAAACCCAGTATTAAGTCATCCATAGCCTGCAGCTCCCTGACCACCTGCCCTCAATATTCTCTGATTCCTCTAGTTCCACCTCTGAAAGTGACCCCCAGCTCTTCACCCCACCCCTGAAGTTCCACTGCCTTGACAACAGGTGACAATATGAAGCACAGCAGAGAATTCTGATGGGTCCCTCGGAGGACAGCTGCGCTTTCCTATAATGACGTTCATTAGTCTGTCCAACAGCGTTTCTGTTCTCAGGTTAATATGTTTCACTTAATGAGGCATTTACTCTCAGTTAGAAAACTCCCGAAGAAGCATGTTTTCTCCCAATGAACTAAGCTGATGAGTAGATTAATCCTAGATTTGAACAAGCTGACTAAGGAAATGAATATAACCGATCTCTTTTCCTCTCTAGTGATGGGCTGCCCTAGAACGAATCTACAAAAATTAACGGTATTTCTTAGGGAAAGAAGATGCAGGGGGAATCGTCTTACTGCCTCTGTGATTGTCTTCCATATGCTAAGCTGGAGGAAGGGGAACAAAATGAAATACTCCCAAGGGGAGTATTTAAATGGGCAGTAGGAGTGGTAGCATATAGTGGGTCCTCATGTGAGGACAGAGAAGAGTTATGGTGGGCAGGAGAGAGGGTCTGGTGGGCCCATCTATTACTCCCAACTTTTCAGAGTTCCCATGAGAACTTAGTGGGTTTTTGTTGAGTGAGTACAGAAGATGTTCTATGAATGGATTTGTAGTCCAGGAATCACAGGACCTCAAAAGAGAGCTAATATGTGCTGTCCTGGACACACTTAATGGAGCAACCTTGGAGCAAGGGTGACCTGAAATAGAAATCTTTCCAAGATAAATCAGCGGAGGTTTCCCCAAATGTACCACTTTGGCATGTGCAACCTCTTATCTCTGAGAAACTTCTTCCACACCCTTCACTACTTAACAAAAGAAAGTCAGTGGTATTAATGATACCCTCAGTATTGACGAGAAATTACATTTCTATCAGAGAAGCCTCTCTGGATAGCTGGAGAAGCACTTAATCAAGGCACACGTGGTCTTTGTGATGTGAGCCCCCTTATCTCTCCTTGCAGGCACAGACCTCTGTTCCATTCCTCAGCTCAGGACATTGTGTCCCTCATTTTACCCAATGGCTTTGCAATACACATCCACATTGTTTTTCTAAAGATAGGAAAAATTAAATGGATCCTTTTCTCTTTTATTGATTTGATGTTAATTTGATTGTTTGACCAAACCAAGGAGAGCCGAGAGAGTTCAGGCCAGTTTCCTCTTCGACTCAACAAGTCTGCCCCTTTGTTCACTTGAGTTCTGGATATTCCTTCTCCTTCCACAGGTGTCAAAAGCCCTACCAGTCACAAGATGCCATCCACTGTTTGTTCCCCTTCTCCAGGAAGGGGCTGTACCAAATCTGTGCCAGTCCATTCTCAACCCAATCTAAATCACAAACTAAGGAGAAACTCTGGATCACTCAGCAACCAGCCTGCTTGCTCAGGCTAATGGTCACTCCATAGCTTGGTGTTCTGTGTGCAGGGTGAGGGGATTTGGATTGTACAAGCCAAACTGTGGAATTAGAGACATGCCCAGAAGCTTCTCCAACAATGCAGACAGAAGATGTCAGGGGAGTCATATAGATCTTCACTCCATAGGGCTTCAGTGAATATTTTCCAGGAATCCTAGGTGCTTGCCTAGCACATTGCAATCTCTTCAAAGGAGGCAGCTATCATTAGCTGTGCACAGCCATTGCTGAGAGGTATGAAGTGGAAGCTCTCAGTCACGTGACTCATGTTCCTGCACCGTATTTGAGTCCAGTCTTTAGAAAATGAAAAAGTAACTCTCAGTCTTCAAATTCATTTGTTGATGATTTGCCAGGGAGTTCTTGAGTGAGGGAATAGCCCATGTATGATTTAAGGTTGAACCATATCTCAGGAGAAGGAGCAGATGAGCAGGTTGCACCTGGACTTCCTAATAACTGATAAGCCAGAATCTTCTAAATACCAGTAAAAATATCTGCAAGTGCAATCTATGCTCTACTGTGTAGCTTTTATCCTGTTCTAGAATCTTCTGCATGATGCCAATCCAACAGTGACCTTAAAGCCCCCTTCTGGCAATACTGTGCACTGGCCTTCCAAGTGGCCTGTAGTCACTTCATTGTCACATGCCAAGTCACCTTCTGGAGGGAGTTTCTGACTTTCTCCCTCTCCTGTGGCAATTCGTGTGGTTGGGACCCCTATAGGTATATAAGGGTGATCAGAGGTGGACCAGTACCTCAGTGGTTGGCCTCTCAAATGCAGATCCAAGGACTTCTGTAAAAAAAATTCTTCAAACAAAATCTGAAGAGTTTGTGCCTGCAATCCTTAATGTTCTGTCTCCATCACTGGGCCCAGCTATGGTGAAGCAAACACTGGGTATGCCTTTTTGTTCTTCACACATACTTTTGTTCTAGCCTCTCACTCCACTTCGCCTTTTATTTAATATAAAGGCATGTGTTCAGACATAGTGTATATAATAATAAACCTCAAACCATCCATAGACAAATGAGAGAGAATAGTCCCCATATATCCCAGAGAAGATGTGTGAATAATGTCCACAGTCTCCTGGAGATAGAGACTGTTTGATAATGTTGTTCTATAGATTTTATAGTTGCAGATAACCACCATCAACCCACTGACATGTGCCACACAGCCATGAAACTTGCTTCTTTGTCCTTTTTTAGTTGTTGTTGTTGTTGTTGTTATTGCTGTTGCTGCTGCTATTGTTTTGGTTTTTGGGCCACATCCCGTGACACTCAGAGATTACTCCTGGCTATGAACTCAGAAATTGTTCCTGGCTTGGGGGACCCTATGGGATTAGAGTAATGTGGTTTTCTGGGGAGACTTCTTAGTTCCTGTTTCTCTTACACTGACCCTTACAGCACAAGCCTTTGAGCAGTGAATAGCTGGACCTTAGATTTTGTAACACAAGGAGTAAATTTGATTGTCTTTGCTTGGTAATGTCTGTTGGCTTGGTCTTTTAGAGGTGGTACCCTCTTATGTATCACAATCACTGGGTACACAATGACTCTATTTGACACAACGGGCAACTGGGGTTAGAGAAGAGTAGCAGCAGGTTTCAGGTCACCTCTGGGACTTCGGGAGAGCCACCCTCACAGAGGAGTGCAGCCCAGCCCAGATTCCCCACTCAGATGCAGCTCACACTCATCACTCTCTGGGGTGGTGTCTGACCTTGCCTCTGAATTCCTGCCAGAAACAGGCTTGGAGAACAAAGCCAGTAATCATGAAAGCTGCCTTTGAAAAGAGGCTGATTTGCTCTAGGGCTGTTTTGCTTTTCAGAACCTTCTCCCCACAACACACATACTTAAAAGCCACATTTTCTGAGCCAGAGTGACTGTCAATTTTACTCCCAAAGAAAGGTATGTGATCTCCCATCCATGTGGATGGGGTGTGCTATTGATGCAATTACAACCAGTCAGAGATCTGGAGAATTGAGCACAAGGCTCGACTGCTGAGAAGGCACATGACCACATATGTACTTAGACTCCAAACTTGATCTGAATCAAGAAGGAAGACATCATGTTTAGAAGTTCTCTACCCCTTTGAAACCATCTGGATGTGCATCATAGGCACTTATTCAAAGTATGAAACGTTTGTGCTTGTTACTTGTCTAGTCATATTCTCCTCTCTCCTCTCCTGAAAAACCTTAGCCCCCTCCACACACAAAGAACACCTGTCCAAGAAATATCCCCTTGCTCAAGAGACACTCCCTGCACAAAGGGTTCCCCTGCATACAATATATTATCTAAGGGGCCCTGGAGATAGCATGGAGGTAGGGCGTTTGCCTTTCATGCAAAAGATCATTGGTTCGAATCCCGGTGCCCCATATGGTCCCCCGTGCCTGCCAGTAGCAATTTCTGAGCATGGAGCCAGGAGTAACTCCTGAGCACTGCTGGGTGTGACCCAAAAACCAAAAATTATATATATATTACCCTATATTATATATATATATATTACCCTATGTCCCTGATCTGGGTGTTTACCTCTTAGTGAGTCACACAAGTAAATACATCTCAGCTCAGTTCCATAGAGAAAAGTTAAAACTTGTGACCAGCCACGGAGACAGAAAACTTGGTCTTCAAGGCACAGCCTTCTCAGGCTTTGCTCCAAGATGTATTTATAGAAGTTCAGGCATCTGCATGGGAGAAGACCAAATGCCAATGAGTAGATCCAGCTCTGGCTGATCTATATGCTGAAAGTCTTTTATGTGCCTATGCAGGACCCAAACAAGTTAGATGGCATTTATAGAAAAACAGTGAGAAACTCCCTACAGGAGGCAGAGACCCAATGCTCTGATGACACCAGATGAATGTGGGACAAGTGGAAGGCTAGTGCATAGTCTTATCAAACTGGGGCTTTTAGGGCCTGTGACATTGAGTTGACACCATGAAGATATTTCTAAAACAAAAGAAGTGCACAGTAGATCACAAGCTGCATTTGCTAGGTCTTTACTGACACCTACAAAGTCCTGTCTCATTAGTTACTAGAAAACTCTGTTGGTCAGCTCCTGATTCCTCCCCAATGATGTTCTCTCTCTCATTGGTTCAATTAGTGTCTAACATCATTAGATAAATATGGTAAGTATAGGAGAAGCCAGATGACGATTTAATGAGAGCAGGAAGTAGAGAGGCAGGGAGAGGGGTGATCACCTCTTGGAAAGTCACCTCTTTAACAATGGTAAAATCACCTCTTCACCATTTTAGTTCAATTCCACTCTCCAGCCACCAGTCCCCAGCAAATGAAGATAACATTCTGATACCTGGAGGGGCAGAGTATATTTGACTAGGCATAAATGTCCAGGAAAGAGTCCTCACCCTGTGATGTGATGGTTTTTCACTCCATGACGTTAGTACTCAGCACTACTTCCCAGTTTTCTATGATCACTTCTCACAAACAAAGGCAAGAGCATGGACCACTCAGCCCTCATGGGTAAAGGGGATCACTGTCTTACTTCCTTCTGCTTTCAAGGGTTTCTGTCATTTCCTACCTTAATTGAAGGAATTGATTTAGTATTGTAAGTTCTATCAATAGGGGATCTAAAACAAAGATAGTAGTTGAAAAAGAAAGAGAAAGTGGCTGGGATGCTTAACTGCCTAGACTTTTACAAGCTGACCACCTAGGAGGATACTGCCTGATCCCCCATCATGGCCATCAGTTGATAGAGTAAGACAACTTTTATTTATACAGAGATCAAAGTCTTTTTATACTGAAATGTCTAGAATATTTTGGGAATGGGAGTGGCAATAATCACACCAGATAAATCTCCAACATCTAGAGTACACAAGAGTTTAAGTCAAGCAAACTGTGAATGAATGAATGAGAAATTACCTGAACCATTCTGTAAATAAATGAAGTAAAGAGTAATGCATAAGCAACTAATGAGAGGAATGAACAAGCAGCCTAACAAGCTGTACAAGTAATGTACAAATTAAGTTAAGGGATAAAATCTGATAAAATCTCTGGAGATCGGGTGAGGTACTGACAACACAAGAACTTTCCTAGGGAAGAAAAGGACAGCCAAGAAGTCTGGGTATCACAGATAGCGTTGATTTGCAACTTACAACTTGGTTTTATCGAAACAAAGATCACTCCTGGTTTTACCATATTTTACATGTCTCAAGCAAACCTGGATGGGACTGGCTCAGGATGAGCCTTCTGCCCTTACTCTCCCACCTAAGAGTGGTCTCTGTACTCAATAAAAATTATAGTCCTAAAGACAGCTCTCTCTCTCTCTCTCTCTCTCTCTCTCTCTCTCTCTCGGCTTGATGAGACAGATAACTACTGGGCCACATAAATTCCACTCTCAGCTTTGTTTTGATTATTTCCTATGGTGCTCCTTACTCCAGACCTGCCTTCCCTGGGTGGAAATATGGCCTTTGGAACCCTTACAGAATGAAGTATAGCAAGAGAGTTAGGAGGTAATGGAGTACCTGAGGGGGCCTGAAGATATAGTTTGGAGAAACAATAATCCAGAGAAAAAATGAAGAAGTGAGTTAAAGAATGAATGAAGAGACATCAAATGTGATTGGTTGCAGAAAAACCTAAGTAGATGATGGTTCCCTAGTTCTGGATTGTGGGGGCCACTTGAGAGGTAAAGGCACTTCACTCTGAAGTTGGGTTTTCCATCCCACTCCTGCAACCAACAGCTTGGTAAGTCAGAGTATTCCTTCAATACAAGCTTCCCAAACGAGTTGTGTTTGGACAGAGTAAGAATGTGGGTGAGCAAATGCCATGATATGGTTGGTGGCTGCTGGCTGGGACTTGTGCTAGATATGAAAGAGGAGGGTGGAGCTGACCATGCTGTTCTCCCAATTAGGACGAAAGTATTCACCCATCAAGGAGCAACCCCAGAAAGAGTTTAGTGGTCTCCATGCAGTAGGGACACACCACCATTGCCTCACTGAGGAACCTCTTAGGACAGGAGGCTGCTGGGGGACTTATGATAAGGGGAGTTGGCATGGGGGCCCTGAGGATCCCTGAGCTCATGGTCCAGGCGGGGAGGATATGAACAAAGCTCAGGTGCAGGCTAAGAGGGGCATCAGGCAAGGTTACCCAATCCAGGCCTTGGCCACCTCCCCTCAAATGAAAAAGCCCCAAGTTCCAAGCCTCATTGGATCAGGGGTCTCCCTTAACCCAGTTCATCTCAAGGTTGGATTAAGTTCAGCCCTAACCACACCCATATACTGTGGCCACATCCATATCTGGGTCACAAGGATTGGTTAGTCCTAACCCTGCCATCCTGAGGGCAAGGCTATTTTAGTGAATGCTCAGTGCTCTATCTGGGGTGGCTAAGGCAGGTGCTTAGCAGGGTAGACACAAGAATAAAGAGTGTTGTTCTGAGGATTAACAGTTCCTGGTCCCTGTGAGGACATGGAGAGTGATGAATAGCGACCCCTCCAATCCCTGTCTGACTTGCCTAGCCCTGTCCCGATCCCTGGGTGCTATCCAAGAGCAGGGCCCTTAGGGGGCCTAAAAGGTCCCATGTAATGAAGAATGTGAAGATGGGCTCTATAGAGGTGCCAGAGTGTGTTCTGATGACATTGTAACAGGAACACCTCTCTGGAGCCCAGACCTGAAACCAGCATAGAGGAGAGACTACTGTATGGGTCCGATGCCCTCTATATGCCCAGGGCAGAGACTTGTGTCCCCTTGAATGCCTGGAGGAGGTGAGGAGACCCAGGCTGTTTCCTGCTCCTTGAAGGTTGTACCTGTATGAATTTCTGGGGTCCCTATTGCTTCCAGAGCCCACAACCTAGCTCCTGTCCTAGTTCTCTCTGCAGTGGAACCCCACTGTGTGATGTGTGATGATGGGGCACAGGCACCAGTGACCATCCCCTGTAAACCTATAGCTTTCCCAACAGGCTGTCCTGGCTTGACTCCTACATGTCCCTGCTCCCTTCCACTTCCAGTTTCTGGATGTCCTGTAGGTTCAAAATGACCCAGACAGCCCCAGATTCTCTCTGATGGAGAGGCCAGAGCAGCTGGGGGTCCTCATCTAGCTGTTTCATTCTGTAGGTTGTTCTGGATCATTGCAAATTTCCCTCAGAGAGAAGAGAGAGAGAGAGTGGGGAGATGTTATGGAAATTAAGGCACAGCTCAGTCCTGGTGCAGCCTATGAAGTGAGACCAAGTCCTTCCACACAATTAAACGCGGCATTTGGACTGTGCTTGTCACAGGAGGAACAGGCTCATGTTGGAGAGGAGTATGAGAGAATGGAAATTTTTGAGTATTTAAGGGAAAAATGCTTTGCCTTATGCATCAGACAGGCCCTAGTTGGTATCTAAGCTCAGAAAATATCTTGAGACATTTTTCTTCCCTTCAAGTCCTGTCACCTCACTTGTGAAGTGGGGAGGTGAGTAAAGGAATGTGGGTCTCACAGTACAATGGATCAAGTAAGACAGACCCCACATCACTCTGACCTTGAGCTCCAGAGGAGACGCTGCTGCCTCTGGCCCAGGAACCAGTCCTGGGCACACAGCTTGAGGCGTTACCATTATATGTGATTGCCTTTGTGAACAGAACTTGACAACAGAGACCACTCATCACTGGGCCAGAGGGAGACCAGGTCCCTGGGTGGTAAGCAGCTAGGATAACCATCATCCCACTTGTGTTCCCTTCATGGCACACTGGCAGGTGTTTCTCACCTTCTCACTATGTCTCAGCAGTAGCTGTATGGGAATCCCTCCTCCCACAAAGCACAGAGGAATTTCAAGTTCTGAGCTATGGCATTTCAACAGATTTACTGAGCCTTCATCCACACTGCCCAGAGTAGAAAAGTTCAATTCCCTGCTCAGAGCACAGGGGCTGCAGATGGAAGCAGAGTGGGCAGTGAAAGCACAAAGGATAAAAAGAGAAAGAGATCCATGACCTTATTTGTCACAGTAAAAGACTGGACTGGGTCATGCCTCCACCAGACTTCTTGGAGCTGCAGCATTCACAAAGACTCCTAACAAAAAACTGTCTCCCTTTCTTTTTCTTTTCTTTGGCTATATTGGTTGCCCTGGTCATCCTTACTGCAGTGCTCTGAGGGTGCACACATGATTGCAGGCTGGAGATCACAGTTGCAAAGCCAGAGATCATACTCAGCAATGTAGGGATCTAATTTATGACCTCCTCATGGGGAAAGCAGGCACTCTACCCCTGAGCCACATACCCACTTGTCTAGGAGATTCTTTTAAGTTTTTTCTTAATTATTATCATTTAGGTCACAATAGTGTTTATCATGATGTTAGTTAACATTTATGGTTTTGGCAGAGATAGATCACCTATCTATCTCCAAAGTTCCCAAGACACTCTCCATCAATGTCCCTCTCTCACCTTCAGTCCGCCTTGTCCTATGCCCCTCTCCTTTCTCAAACACTCTCAGTTCTATGACCCAGAGCCAAGGATTTGTCATCATTTGATACTGTTTATTCCCTTAGGGGAATCAAACAAGGGAATAGCTGATCCTTGGAGCTGGACCAAGAACTCTTATTTTTTGTTTTGTTTTGTTTTTGGGTCACACCTGGCAGCACTCAGGGTTTATTCCTGGCTCTATGCTCAGAATCGCTCCTGGCAGGCTCAGAGAACCATATGGGATGCTGGGATTCGAACCACCAACCTTCTGCATGAAAGGCAAATGCCTTACCTCCATGCTATCTCTCCGGCCACCCAAAGTCTTTCTTAATTTATTCACCCACTTCCTTCCTTATTACCTTTGGTCAGCTCCTGGCACCTTCTGGAGGTAGGTTAGCAAGGCCTCTTCTTAATTGCATCTTCCAGTCAGAGTCCCAAAACTTATGGCTTCTCTTGGCCTGTTTCAGCTCCAACATCTCATCTGCACAGCTCCTGGGCTAGATCTGCATGCCTATTGAGTCACCACCATGCTGGCATTAGCCACCTCTCTCCCTGGCAAATACTTTTATGGCATGGAAAACCTATCGACTGGTGAACCCAGTGCAATCACTCAGGCTTTTCTGTGTAGCCCCAGCATTGCCCTTGAGCAAGACTGTTGTCCAATGAGCTAAAACCATGAAATATGGTGATATGTATGAGTGCATGTGGAGGGGGGGTGCCTCGAAGAGCTGGAGTGCATACTTTGTATGTGGGACTTCCCAGGAGTAATCAATCCTTGGTACCATGTAGTCCTCCAAGCATCTCTGGGAGTGGCCCTGTGACCCTGTGGCTCTGCTCTTAAAGAATCAGGAAAAACACACTTGATCTTATGGATGGAAGTAATTTCAAACATCTGATTCCAGAATAGAGAGATTTCATCTCTCTATTCATATTGTTCTGGCAAGTGATTTCTCCACAATCATTTCATCTGGAGTTTTAAAGGATATTTCGGCTGCCTTTCCATCAGCACTCACAGACTCATCCTTTATTTTCCCATTAAATAATGAAAAAGAATACTAGAGTCACACTATTGAAATCCAACATTTACATCAAATCTAGCCTTTTCTTTCAACTGTGAATATATCTATTACCTTGGTTCTGATGGCCATGTCTGAGAGATACTCATGTCTGTGTCTGCTGTCAACCCAGGCCATTAGAAGTTTCTCCGGGTCTCTTTCTAGGGCCTTCTTGAATTTTCATTAGTCTCATTGCTTTCAGTGAAGCAAATCCTTTAACAGCTGCTGTCAGTCTGTTTGTGTTCTTCCAGATCACAGCTTTGGGGGAATGGGACATGCCCGAGTGGCAGCAATCGCCAGCACCGATTTTCCATGTTGGCAGTCCTTAATCACTTTTAATTTTGTTTCCAGGTCAATCACTTGACGCAGTCTCTCACTGGCAACATTAACAGTCGATTTTCTATGCTTAGGGGGCATGATGAGCCAAACAACATGAGATTAAATCAAGCACAAGGGAAAATGATGCTCTCAGGAGACGTGGTAAACACAGGTGTGTACGACTGCTGACAGCATCAAACACTAATATCACAAGGCACCAGGGACTTGAAAACAAGACTTAGGATGCAATCTGTCATTGACCAAAATGTCAGTGTGCAGCACATGGCTGCACATTCTAGAACATTCTGGAAGCTGTGGGTAGCTCTATATAAGTGCTATGGTGAAGAACAAGGGTGAGGCTAGACATTTTGGTGACAGGTAACTCAAGGATGGAAATAAAAACAAAATTTGGTCACAGTTTACCACTGCTAAGTGAGGGTCAGAGAAGAAGGAATTTTTATGATGTCAGCAGACAGGTGAGAGGCATGGATCTATGGAAGGACATTTTCAAGGCTTGAGAAACAATTTCTCACCCCACACCCACTATCACCGCTACCTCTCTATTTTCTTCCTAAATGGATGGCCCAGATGAAACCCCAATGGGCACTCAGAGTCCAGTCACCCTTTATTAGAGTATGAAAATTTTCCCAATAGATTAACTGCTGACATTAGAATTAATTGACTCAACTTTGATCTTTTATTCCTTTTAATATTCATATCGCATCATATCAATATTAATACTAAGTATGTTAATAATTTATGTTAAATGTTTATATGTTAATGTTAATAACAATTATCAAGTATTATGGCTAACATATGTTGAGGGTATATGCCAGACATTAACCTGAGTCTATACAATATGTGTGCATGTATCATATTAGACATGTATTATACACACATATCATATATTTATATCTGTTTACTTTCTCATCAAATGACCTATAGGGAGAATAATACTTGTTGCCCCATCTTACAGAGAGGGATACTGAGGCCCAGAAGGGTGGGGTCACTGAAGAAAGAGAGTAGGGGAGGGGCACAGAATTGGAAGGATACAGGTCAAAGTTAGCGTACTCATCCTGCCTCACACTATCTTCCCATGTCTTCCACTTTCTGAGCCTCAGTTTCCTCTTCTGCTGTGTAAGACAAAAACTAGGATGTGGCAGGGGGCAACAGTGAGAAGATACTCCCTGTCTCTGGAAGTTGTGGGGTACCAATGCCTGCTCTGTTTCCTGGGGTTCTGGAACATCCAGAGAAGATGAAAAGGTCACCTGATAGAAGAGGGCTGAACTGGGATATCCCCAAATCTGTGGGATCCAGAGATTAATCTAGTGCCCCTGCTGGGGTCCAGATTCCACCTGGCAGGGAGTAGGGGTGCCTGCCTACTAACACCATAGCCCTGGGCAGAGGGACAAAGCACTGAGGACGAGACTGGACTCCCCAACACGAAGATCACTTTGATTACTGCTTAATGAAAAACTAGCTGAAATTATATTGTCAGCAGTTAATTATCACTTGTTAAACAAGTGTGTGCCCAGATTGCGACTTTAATTCCCATAAAGGTTTGCAAAAACCTTCCTTTCTCTTATTTATGAGGGCTCTCAGAGAGAGAGAGAAAGACGCACTGCTAGAAATGAAAGCTTTTTAAAATGCAGATTTAAAAATAAACAGATTTTCTTGGCATTGAGTCAGGGCTCCTTGAAAAAAAAAAGACACTCTTGTCTAGTTTAAGCAAAGAAAGAAAAATGGAGGAGGGGAAGAGGGTGGCTCTGGGGGGTACTGTGAAATAAGAACTGCATTTGGTTTTAGTATTTTGCTGTTGTTGTTGTTGTTTTTTTTCTGTTTTATTTTTAGTTTTGGACCACACCTAGCTGTGCTTAGGACTTCTGGCTCTGGCTCTGCTCTCAGGGGTCACTCCTTGAGAACTCAAGGGTCTATATGGGTTGCTGGGCATGGTGCCCACATTGTTCTTTGGCAAGGCAAGCACTTTATTCGCTGTACTATTTCCCTGGAACAGGAAGAACTGGAAGTTGACTAGAACCCACAACAAGGATGAGAGCATCAATTCCCCCCCCCACATCTGACAGGTTTTAGCTAAAATTCTATTTTTTATTCTTGCCCCTATCTACAGATGAGCACCCTCATCTCCTCTACCAAGTGACCATGGCCCTCCTGCCTTCTTGAAATCCTACGCATTGGAAAGGAGATGGTAGGCATACTGGTAAGGACTCAGGCCAACTCTGAGTCTCCTACCAGCACCAGGCCATGCCTTGCACACCATTCATGCCCCAGGTGTTCCAGGAACAGATCCGTGGTCTTGTACTGTACAAGATAGAAATCTCTGATCCTTGTAGTTACAGTTAAGGTTAATAAAGACATGACAACAGCAGCACCAAATATGATGCTGTCCCCCAAGTGGAGGGGGGTCCCATTCAGGTAGCACAGATAGGAATGCATGAGAAAGGAAATGCTATCTGTCAGAAAACTCACTGCATGGCATTAGAGCTAGAGCAAGAGAAATAAAAGAGGAGACATCCCCTACAGAGGAGCTCCTGCTTGGAGGGGGACACTGCTGCAGTGGTTACACGGGCTTCCTAAAAGAAGTATTATTTCAATGCCAAGTCTCAACGATTGAGCACAGTCAACATGTGAGGCATCCAGGTGACTGCTTGAAGCAGAGAGAATAGTATGTGTGAGGACTCAGTAGTTCTGGGGCCAAAATAAATGCCAATGAGACTTTTTGAGCTTGTACAATGTGGCAGGTACCTTACTGATGGGAGTTGGGAGAGGCTTAAATGAGCAGGGCCTGACTAACCTGAACTTTAAGGACAGAATGGACCTTTGATACAAGGGCCACCAAAATAAGAAACATTGAATTAAACTTTTGTTGCTTCCTATCATGGCCATAGGGGGAGCAGACGTGGCAGGAGAAAGGTAGAGGCCATATAGTATCTAGGTGAGCAGTAATGGGAACTGCCAGGATTTGATAAAGGTGAAACATGAGTGATATTTAGGAGAAAGTATTTGTGTCACAGGCAGAGGCCCATCAGGATTCTAGGTCTCCAACAATCAGTGCCCCCCTTTGCCATCACAAGGATAAATAAAATTCCTTAATACCAGGATGACTACAAATCTCTCTGGCTAGGACAAGTAGAGGTGGTAGCATTTCTGGGAGCATCCTTCCCTCCAAGTGGGACTTCCTTGAGGAAGACACCTTCCCTTCTTTTCTGCTGAGACATATGAGAATCCAGAGCTCAGCAGCCCTATGACCTCAGAAAAATGTGTCACAGGAAGGAGAAAGAGCCTGTGTTGCTCTTAGAGCCAGATAAGGCTCCTTGTATGTACCATCACACTGTAGTAAGTCATAACTTTTTACTTCTGGTTGTCACGGGTCCACAGAGGTCTGAACCAAGAGTGCAATCTTCTGCCAGACATTCTATTTTTTTTTTTTGATTTTTGGGTCACACACAGCAGTGCTCAGGGGTTACTCCTGGCTCTACACTCAGAATCGCTCCTGGCAGGCTCGGGGGGACCATATGGGATACCCGGATTTTAACCATCGTCCTTCTGCATGCAAGGCAAATGCACTGCCTCCATGCTATCTCTCCAGCTCCTGCCAGACATTCTTATCCACTTGGTCTGTCTCCTCAATGTGCCCAGTCACAGGGCCACATTCATGTGCTGGCTTCACCTAGAGGCCATTAGCCACCCCAAGGGTTTGATTGTGAGATTGATCAGCCAGTGACCCTCATGAGGAAACCTGGGCATTCTTTACTCTTTTGTGGTACCTCTCCAGCAGCCCTGCCTACTCTCTGCAAGCAACTACTCAGCACTGTCACTACCTTCTTTTTAGGACAGAGTGGGTGGTCCCTTAGCCATGAAGAAGGAGTGATCAGAACAGAGCAAACAGGAAGTCTTCTGGCAGAACTAAGCACTTCTACAGAAACTGAAAGTAATGAAAGGCAGGTGCTAGTTGCCATGTTTGGAAGTGGAGGCTAATGTTCTGTCTACATTTTGCACATTCCAGAACAAGGGTTTTGCAGGTGCCACGTCTGCTCAGAGATACCGGTTGTCTCTAAGGAGGATATCTGCCCAAACAAGATGCCCTGGCCTGCTGGCTGCACGTTCTAGCCTCCTCTTGTCCCTGGGTACACTCAGCATCTGTCCCACACAATTAGTCCTTTATTATAGATAATTTTGTTCTCTAATTCTCTGTTCTGCATAATTAAGCATAGCATACACTGCTTTGTTCTCAAATGCCTAATTTAGTGTCTTGGCCTCAGTTTCTCCTCTTGTAATGAAGAGGGGGCAGAAGATGAGGTTTTCAGAGGCCCTTGGTAGAGGGAAGCAACAAGCCCTGAAGCCTGGGAAGGAAAATGAGGTGGGGGCTGGGCTGAAGAGATAATGCAGAGCATAAGGAGCTTTTCTTGGATACAGCCAACACTGGTGCAAATCCTGGCACCACATATTGTCCCTGAGCAATAAGCAAGAGATAGCCCCCAAGTATTCCTGAGTATGGCCCACCATATTCTCATACAGTGAAAATGAGGCTGGGAGCAGGCTTGTGCTATAAACTTCTTGTGGAAGTGACTCCATAAAGTAACCCCACCCCCATTTTGCAGCTAAAGATTCTAAATCTCAAAGGCATCTATAAACTTGCACAAGGTCACACACAGAATGGAAGGGTTAGAGCCTAGCTTGGAACCTAAGCAGTTCAGGTCTTCTGCTCTACTGAGCCTCAATCTCTGTACCCAGGCCTCTAGGCCAGGATCTTGACACCCAGTTTTAGGAAGGGTTCTTGGTTGAAGGCTGAGTAATGATGGTAGTATCAGAAGCATCAATGCCTACCACATGCACTGAGAGCTCCTCTGAGTCATTCATTCAATACACACCAGTATGTGAATTCCCCAAGCAGCTTGTCCAAGTGCCACATGACAGAACAAGATCCAAAATTCAGAGAAGCCTTGCGTTTGTTCAGACTCCCAGCCCTGGGAGTGTGACATGAGCCCAGGAGGAGGCTTAGAGTGCTTCATCCTGTCCCTTCCTTACAAAATCAGTACTATGGAGCCCATTTCGATGAGGGGGGAAATTAAGTGAAGACTGTGCAATAACTATCTGAGATCATATAGAAAGGAAGGCAGAGTGCAGACAGGAAACCTAGGTAGACCAATGTCGACCAACCTTCTGCTCTCACCATTGGGATAAACTGTTCCCCAACCTGTACCTGGGGCTCTGGGCTGTGAACTGCCCAGCATGAGACAAAACCTCAGGATAAATTGTGAACAGTTATCTGAGAGAGGGAGAGAACTGAAGAAGCTCCATAAGAAAGGATCAGGGAGCCTGGGACTCATAAACACCATACCTAGGGGACTCCCTGCAGGGGTCCTGTAACCTGTTGAGAGAGTTGATATTCTTTTGAAACTGTGACCACTGCTGTCTGTAATACTTAGTCTAAAAAATTGCTTTTGGGAGATTTTTATATGTCTGAAACACAGAACTACACCCTGACCCCAGCACCATTGATCTAAACACCACCAAGTCAGCTCCCTAATAGTGAATTTCACTCCCACAACCAGAGTAAGTTTCTCTAGGAACAGACTCCCTGCTCCCAGATATTACATCAGTAATTTTGGAGAAACCTAAAATAACTGAGAAAAGAAAATACAAAAGAAAACGAGTGTAGTCCTAAATCCTGCAGAAACAGACTGCCCAGAGTAACCACCTTAATGGCAAAGGATCAGACTTACTTTTACCCAAGAAGGGAGAAGGTTTGAAGTGTGCCTGGGTGAGTTCAACTGAGAGTGGTTTGAATGGGACTGGAAGGGAGGCAGGATCTTGGGTACTGTCTGTATTTAGGGGACTGCATATTTTTTCTCAGAGTGTCTAAGAGCTGTGCTCTCAGGTGATTGGAACTGCAGTTTATTGAGCTGAGAAATAACATCATCCTTGGAGGTTTGCATGTCAGAGGGTCAGATCAATGTCCCAGTCACACTCTACCTGTGCTGTCCCTGTGGTGCTGTGTATCCTTGTCACACATGATGCCCTGAGTGGGATTCAGTTATTGCTCTTGGTTGAGCTGTACAGTGGAAATATACTTGTCAGAAGAGTGGTTTTATGTTTGGGTAAATCTATAAACAAGAAAACTAATTCCCCATCATGAGGTGCATTTATGTTCCACCTATGTGTGACTATTTCCCCAAGATTTCAAGCTGCTAATTCTTGACCAAGACATAGGACATTGCCTGACTCTCCTGGGTCCCTACTCTTAGGACATGACAGTGTTCAGTCACCACCTAGTAGGGAAGGTCAGCTAGGATGAAAGAATCACCCACTCCTTCCTTAATATCTGAGTCCAGCCCTGGAGCTCTGGAGGGGTTAATACAGGTCAGAAGATGGTGAGTAAGTGTAGGCTGCCTCTACTGGACATCAATCAGCAGGAATGGGGGTTTCTGGGTTCATTCCCTGCAAGATTCAGGAGACTGAGAATCTGGATTTGCCTCCCTGAACCTTGGTTTTCCCAGCTATAAAGTGGGGACAGTTAGACTTTGTGTTTGTGGAGACTGAGGTGGTGAGAATGTCCAGCACTGGGAGGAAGTGCTCGAATGTCCTGGTCCCCTAGACTATCCCAGGGCAAGAACAGAGCAGCCTCTGGATCTCCTTCACAGATGTTTCATCATTGTATTCACTGATAACTGGGACCATCCCAATCTCAGGCCACATGATACCATGTGCCCCACCCTCCCTGTGCTAGCAGGACAGTGTCCATGGGTCAGCACGCGTTCTTTAAATGCACAGCCCCCCAAAGAGCAGGGATTTGTGTCACTGGGACCTCATACTTCTGAATGCCCACTCACAGTTTCTGAGGAGTAGGTCTCCAGACCCTCATCCTTTCCTCTCAGGACCTAGCTCAGACCTAGAGATTCCTTATGCCCTGGGGTCACTGGCACCCAGACCTCCCCAAAATTGGTTTTAAGGTGATGATGGGAACAGTTCCAGCAGTTGTGTAGTGGAAAAGGAAAGCTGCTGATGAAGGAATGCTCTGGGAAATAATTTTTTCTGCCTCACCACTCCTTTCTTGTCCATTTAAATGCTCTGGCCTGAAACATGAGGTGTGGAACTGTGGCAGCCATTTTGCTGACATGAGGGAATAAGAGAAAGATAATTGATAACATGGTCAAGTATGATTTATAGGGTGAAAGAATGACCATAGGCCTCTATTGGCATCAATTAGCATCTGGCCAACTCTCCAACTACTTCCTGCAGATATCTTTTTGTGCAAGATCATAAGGCATTTCAACTGATTTTCTCTTACTCTACATTTACCAGATCCTGACCCACCCTGTGTCCTCCCTCTCCTATGCTTCTGCTCCACACCTCCCAGAGTGATCCCCCGGGCTGCAGGAGTCCTTGGCAGTGAGCCTTCTCTCCAGACTCAGGAGACAGGCTTTGCATTCTGTCATTCTCCCTATAAAATTGCTCTGAGGAACTACCGGTCATCACTCTCGGCTCCACATCTGTGCTGTGCTGCACTGTAAAGACGGAGGACAGGCACCTGGAGAGGAGGCGGTGGGCTCAGGAAGAAACCGTTTAGGGAGAACAGACTTTACAATCTCAGCTCCGGGTTTTGCAGAGAGACTGGATTAAAGAATCAAATCAAATAAATTTTCCATCAGAGTGAGAGATCTGTCTCCCCCCAAATGCCTTCCTTTGACAGTTGGCTTCAAGAGGTTTGACAGGATCATTTTTCCAGCAAATACCGATGAAGGTATGAAGTAAGACTCTCTCTATCATGAGAATTCTGTCAGTGCTTGACATAATTGTGGGTTATTCAGGGAGGGTATTTTTTTTTGTGGCAAAACCATTTATTTTACCCCATTCCTGATAGATTCCTGGCCTTTCTGTGAGGAGAGCTGGGATAAGACATGAACAGTCTGGGCTCTGCCAATCCAGCCCTCCAGTGTACTGGGAGACAGGAAGAGTAAAGGATAGTGAGGATCCTTTCTCTTTCTTTAAATATTTATTTAAAGTGGATATTAGAGATTAGGCATTACTTAAATGCATTTCATCATTTGTAAAAGCAAAGCCATAATGCTCAGTAAGTTATAGCTGTGACTCCCAGAGCCACACCCAATGACCCTGGGAGAGGGACTGGGAACCCTCCTGACCCAAGACTGCAGAAACACCTATTACCAGGATAATCTTCCCTCCTTGGCTCCAAACACTGCCTTTCTCCCTGTTTGCCAAAACAGTCAAGAACTCACAATGTGGACACTTTAGAAACAGCAATGTCAGGCTCCTGCCCCCTCTAGGGTGTGAATGTGCACATGTGCAGAGGTGTAATATATGTGTGTACATGTGCGTGATGATGGTCCCATGGACACATACCACACAATCTGTGAGGTCTTCAATGGAACCTTCAGGGTCTGAAGGGTCCCCCACAGCCCCAGGGACACAATACCAGCAGTGAGACCAGAAAGAGCTCTCCGAGCCACACACACTGCCTCCAACCAGAATGAATGTTCTTGAGTGTCTGGTGAACTACATGGTCACAGCACACTGGAGAAGGAAAAATGAAGGAATCATTTTGTGCAACAGGAATATTGACTATAGCCAGTATCTGTGAACTCTGCTGTAGCAAATCTTGATTCTGTGTTTTTGTTTTCCTTTTGGAGGATAGTACAGTATTTCTCGCCATATAGGACGCACTTTTTCTTCCCCAAAACGGGACTGGAAAAGTGGGTGTGTCTTATATGGCGAATGTCTATCTGGGGGTCAGGCTCCAGCATATTTGCACTCGTGCTTGGACCCCCAGATGGCCTGCAGCCATCTACTCACTGTTCTCCCAGACTGATCTCGCAAGGAGTGTGTGAGAGGCGAATCCTTTTGCTTTGTGTCCTCACTTGCTGTGTCGTGCTGCTGGTCACACCCCTATGACAGTGGAGACAGGGGCCATGCTGTAGGTAAGATGTCTGTCACACGCTGCCATCACAGACATCACACTACTGTGTACACCGCAGAACTGGTTCTACTCCCCATCCATTCATTTTTTTGTCTGAAAGCACTGTACCTAAAGCAGCGGTCCCCAACCACTGGGCCGCAGCCCACTACCGGTCAGCGGCCCGGTGTTTAGTGGGCCTCAGGTGACAATACTTTTTGGGAGCTACCGAAATTTACATGGAGAGAATGTTGGAGCTCCTCCTACTTAGGGGCAGAGCCCTTGTCATTCTGAGTTGATGAGGACTTAGAGTGACAAGAGCTCCTCCCCTAAGTAGGCAGAGCTCCGTCCATACACTGCAATGGCTGCAACCTCTGGATGTTGCCATTAACCTGGATGACAGCTGGCAACCGTGATTTGACTCCTACTGGGCTGATGAAAAGGCCCACTATCATACAAGTATGTGAATGGGTTAAAAGGTCATGGGACTCCGTTAAGGAGGACATTGTTGTAAAATCCTTCAAGAAATGTGGCATTAGTAATGCCTTGGATGGAACAGAAGATGACATCATATTTGACACCAGTGAGGAAGAAAGTGTTGACTGTGAGGATCTGTCCATCCTCATTTCTGATAGCAGCGAAGAAGAGGAATTCTTGGGGTTTGAATAAAAACATTAAAGCTTTTTTTTTATTTTTTTATTTTTGTTATTGTTTACTGACTGTTAATGAGAATAAAGATTAAGATTAAGTTAAGAGTACTAAGTTCTTAATGTTACATGGTTGACATAAAATTATTCTTAAACTTTTGTTAACCTTATACAGTTGATATAAAATATTTTACTACAGTATTTGGTTCAGAATCTTTTTTCTAGACTTTCCTTCTTAAAAATTGAGTGCGTCTTATATGCCGGTGCGTCTTATATGGCGAAAAATACGGTGTTTAGAATTTAGAGACCACTCTGATGAATCTCAGCCCAGTGTTTGATCCTGGAAGTGCTGGAGAATTATGTGATGGTGAACTGAACTCAGGGCTTCATATGTGTAAGAAATGATGCCAGCCCTCAGAATCAACTTATCAGCCTCACTTTTGAATTTCCAGGCACCAAAACAGTGAAGTTGTCTGGTCTTCTCTTGGTATGAGAGCTTGATACTATTTGGACAGAAATACTAGTAATAGAACCATATAAAGACTGGTCACCTGTGAACAGGTGCCTATGAACACACAGGCTATGCTTCTGGGGTTTAGTCCCACTAACTTTTACCTGCCTATTTCCTACTTTCCAGATCATACCCAACACAGCTCACTGCCCACCCCACCTTCCAGCTCATCTCACTTTAGAACAGCCTTTATTTCTGGGAAGGAGAGGGCCTTCAGGAAGAGACCAAAGAACTTGCTTTAAATTCAGACTTAAGGATTCACTTGTTTAATCTCTGAGTCTGAGTTTCTCCTTCAGTGAAATGGAGAAACAATATGATTGACAGGATGAACATAGGGGTGGGGATGGAGAAGGAGGGAATGAATCACACCTTACATTGACCAACCTGTATTTCCCAAGCAGAGCCCTGTTCCATGTCCCCCTGTTCCTGCTCCCCTCAGCCATCTCCCATTCTCTCCAATTCCACAGGGCATAAGGTGTGGGAGGCATGCATAAATTAAGTCTGATCACAGTTCTGGTCCAAGCGTTAATGCTTCAATTTTTGGGCAAGATGATGTGGCTCCTGGAACACCTCTAGTGACAGGGAATTTGCATCTCTGGATTGAGGGACATGGCCTGAAGGACAAAGAAGCAACCTTCAGGTCCCAGTCTGCAGGGACAACTCATTCTTAGAGGGACCCTACCATGTGAAAGGGAATCCCAAGCTCTCCACTGCCCAGAGAGAGAGATTCCATAATGGAAAGACAGTGGCCCAAATCAGAGAAGCAATGAAGCCAGAAATCTCAGCTCTCCTGGGAGACCAGACCGTCTGTCTACCTTCCTCTGAACCATCTGTAGGAATTGCACTATAAACACATGTCAGTGCTGAAAATACTGACTCAGGTGATGGCAGAGAGGGCACAACAGGAGGAAGGCCTTCCTTGTGATGAGTACCAGCTGCTTGAGCTTCCAGGACCCCGTGGCATTTCCTCCTACTGGCCTTTTAGGAATGTACCATTAGGGCATCTGAAAATGAGGCTGGTATGGTCAGATCCCAAGATGCAGAAGTCACTGGTGAGGTTGGATCTCAGTGAGTAGAGCACTCACAAGAAAGCATCCACCAACCAATTCAGGAGAGTAACTCAGTTTATTGTAGATGAGAAAATTATATTTATATTAAGGGAGAGTAAGGTGAAGGGTAAAGTGCAGACTCTGTGTCAGTGAATCATGTAAAATGTGAGAGGGAATTACAGCAGGGTGTGCGCTTCTGTTTTTAGGGAATACAGGGTAACGATATTAGGGAAAGCAGGGTATGTGCTCTGAATGTTAAAACAGAGTGTGTGCTTAAGGAAACTAGCTACATAACCCTCTTCTTAATTTTATTTTAAAAAATGCAGAAATATGAGGTAAATTAAAGTAATTCATGTACCAAGATCCTAAGAAAAAGATGGGTATCTCTATCTAAAAGAGAAAAGGGTGACAGTTCTTTTGCATTGGCTCAGCAAAAGTTGTGAAATAGAAAAAGAAAAAAACTTTTGACCTAATAACAGGTTAAAACCCATGAAGCATCCTGATATAAGACCAACTACAGACTCCAGGCATACTAACTTGTAGACCCCAAAACATTTCTTCATGGTCCTTGAAAAGGTTCTACTCAATCACAGTTGTCACAGTCAGGCTTCAGTAATTAGAGATCTTGGTGTTTGCACAGGGTATCTTGAAGCATTTCCTTGCGTAATCTCACCATCAGGTGGCAAGGCAGGGAAATCATCTGCCTTAAAAGCAAAATGTTGCTGATTTCCAAAGCATCCTTAGGGCAGCATATGAACCCACCCTGGGTGAGTAGGTGACAAGGCAGTTCTAGGCCCTATCCAGGTATGAGTGCAAAAGACAGTGTCAAATCCAAATATGGGACCCAAGGTTCGGGGTGATCAGCCAGTATCCAAGTAACTGATGCCTAAGTCAAGTTACTATGGCAAATATTCATGGTGAAGGCCTCTGTGTAACAAAAATTTTTGGAATTCCAATCCCTATTGGATAGTAACTTCTGTAGATATAAAATTTCCATTTTTAATGCACCCAGCCAAAAAGAACAGTGCCACAGAATATGATTTGAGCCAAAGGGATGGGGAACTACATCTATATAATAAAATAAACTGTATTTTCAGGCATATAAGATGACTTTTTCTTTTTTTTGCTTTTGGGACATGGCTGGTGATGCTTAGGGGTTTATTCATGGCTATGCACTCAGAAATTGCTCCTGGCTTGGGGGACTATATGGGATGCCAGGGGATCGAACTGCAGTCCATCCTAGGTTAGTGCTTTCAAGGCAAGCACCCTGCCACTTGCACCACTGCTCCAGTCCCTAAGATGACTTTTTAGCCCATGAAAAACTTCTTTAAAGTTCTTATATGCCAATATACAACATGTTTAATCTTACTCCAGCTTCAGGGACGAGTGATCTGCCCCCCCTCTTACCACTGTATCCCATCCAGCTGCCAGGCATCATCACTTGGTCCTCTGCTTATCCTGATTAATCTTTCAGGTCACAGAGAGGAGCTGAGTTACCAAGCGCTGCATCCCATCCAGCTGCCAGGTGTCATTGCTGGTAAGCAGCTTTCAGGTGCTCAGTACTCTGTTCAGCCTTTATGGGACACAGAGGAGGCACTCTTTCTCCCTCAAGCTGTCCTATTAATCACTGCACCCCAGCCAGCTGCTCTTGGAGCAGTCCCCTCTCCATGCTCTCAATGTAGATCACAATTAAAAAATCACTCACTACAAATGACAAATGTAAAATGATTGTCAGCACTCCAAAGTCTAGCTTTATTAAACATATACTGTTAACTTTTGAGAGTTCTACTCTATTTTTTTTTTTTGGTTTTGGGTCACACCCAGCAGTGCTCAGGGGTTACTCCTGGCTCCACGCTCAGAAATTGCTCCTGGCAGGCACGGGGGACCATATGGGGCACCGGGATTTGAACCGATGACCTTTTGCATGAAAGGCAAACGCCTTACCTCCATGCTATCTCCCGGGCCCCGAGTTCTACTCTTTTTCTCTTACATTTTTTATTTTCCATTTGGTGTGCATTAAAAGGGAGGTAGTCTTATATAGCAAGTATAGACCAAACCCTACATTTTAACAGGAAAAGTAGGGTGTTGTCTTATACATCAGAAAATACAGTAAATTGGGCTGGAGAGATAGCATGGAGGTAAGGCGTTTGCCTTTTATGCAGAAGGTCATTGGTTCGAATTCCAGCATCCTATATGGTCCTCTGAGCCTGCCAGGAGCAATTTCTGAGCATGTAGCCTAGAGTAACCCCTGAGTGCTGCAGGGTGTGATCCGAAAAAAAAAAAAAAGAAAATGCAGTAAATTAAGAATTAAAAATATTGAGGAAATACACCTAAAATATACAATATATATAAAATATACATATTCCCTTTAAGTATTTAGAAATAATCTGAGGAGATAATAAATTCCTGATCACATATTCAACCTGCAAGGTGGTCTTGTGGAGTCTGAAAAAAATGACTTGCAACAGTCATAGATCAGGAAATGTCCTAGAGTCAAGGGTCTCTCAAAAGCTGAAACTAGTTGCATGCAACAGTCCATGGTGAAGGAAAATGGGAGAAAAGGGGGCTTCTGAGAATACATCAGCAGCAGCAGTGGTGTCATCTTCCTGGGAGAAAGAAATGACTAAATACAAGAAAGAAGGGCTGAGTTCCGGGAGATAGCATGGAGGTAAGGCGTTTGCCTTTCATGCAAAAGGTCATCAGTTCGAATCCCGGTGCCCCATATGGTTCCCCGTGCCTGCCAGGAGCAATTTCTGAGCATGGAGCCAGGAGTAACCCCTGAGCACTGCCGGGTGTGACCCAAAAACCAAAAAGAAAAAAAGAAAAGAAAAACAAGAAAGAAGGGCTATATACAATATAGATAGAAATTATATACAATATGGATGAACACTAAGCATAGAGGTGGCCACCACAAAAATATGAACTATCAAAAAAGATCAATCCATAGGTTGCATTTGAAAAAATGATCTAGGTGGAAGGAGTCAAAGTGTTTCAGAATAGAAAGCCAGCATGTCAAGTGTAAAGGTTTTCCACTTGGGGTAGTCAACATTGATGGTGGAGAACTTTGCTGAAAAAAACTTCATGAATTAGAATGTGCATAGAACATTTGTAAAATGATTATGACATTCAAGGCTAGAATACTAAGTAATATAGGAATGAGTGCTGTAAAAATAGTCTACACCTTGGAGCATTCTATCACATGTCTCAAACATTTAGATTCCTTTCCTAAAGACAAACTTAGAACAAAGGCATATGATATAGTAGAAAACTAGCATAAATTAAAAATAAATTGCAGCTGGGATTTGGCAACAACTGATCCCAGAGCTCAAACTTCTCACTCCCAGGAGAGGTTTATGGGCACCCTCATCCACCCTTCATCTTCCAAACTGCATGATCCCTAGCTCAGCAGGGCAATTGCAGGGAACACCAGGGCCCCCTTTAAACAAGCCCAAGTGCTCCCCATGGATTCCCTCCCCCCAACTCTCCTTTCAGGATTTGGCAGACATTTCAATTTATACCATATAATTCTAGGATTATTGGACCTAGCATTTCTTTCCCTTAGAAAATGTACAGCCCCAAACCAAAAGAACAAACAATGAATTAGTTTGCAATATCTCTATCATACTTACATAACCTCACCTATCTAGAATAAATAACCTCGAAAAGATATACCTCTAATCACCTCTTATACAAACAGTTCAATAGAACACTTCTAAAGCACCCTAAAACTTCAGCATTCCAACCCACCAAATTCCAAGAACAATGGGGAAACTAAAATACATGAGTCTTATACATGAGGTCCTAAAATCAGCATTAAATGTCTTAGCAATAGAAATCAAGGAACAAGGGGCCCGGGAGATAGCATGGAGGTAAGGCGTTTACCTTTCATGCAAAAGGTCATCGGTTCGAATCCCGGTGCCCCATATGGTCCCCCGTGCCTGCCAGGAGCAATTTCTGAGCATGGAGCCAGGAGTAACCCCTGAGCACTGCCGGGTGAGACCCAAAAAAAACAACAACAAAAAAAAAGAAATCAAGGAACAATTAATACAAATAAATTAAGAAATTTATAAATGAACAATTTAACCAATTCAAAGAAGAACTTTACCATAAGATGAGAGAATCCATATATATATATGAAACTAAGGGAACTAAAAAACATGTTAACAAATCATAGTAGAATTATACACATGGAGAATTACATAGATGAACTTGAAGACAAATTACAAACCAGCAACTACAAAGAAGTCAATAGAGAAATGAGAGACAAAAAGGGAAGAAAATGTAAGGTCCTTGATAAACAAAGACAAAAGAAATAATTTATGATTTACAGGAATACCAGAAGGAAAGAAAAAAGGGAAAGGGGAAGAACATGTAATGATGGAGATAATAGCAGAGAACTTTTCCACTCTCTGGAAAGAGGTTGCTATAAAAATTCAAGAGGCAAAAAGAGTGTTAAACAGAATAGACCCTAACAGAACAAAAACAAGATATATAGTAATTCAAATGGCAAAAACCAAAGAGATAAAAGAACTCTTTAAATCAATCAGGGAGAAGAAAAACCTCAAGTATAAAGGAAAGAACATAGAATGAAACCAGATCTTCCATTTGAAACAATACAGGCAAGAAAAGAGTGGAATGGCATAGTTAAATTACTGAATGGAAGAAACTTTAAACCTAGAATTCACTTCCCAACAAAAATCTCATTGACATAGGAGGAAAGGTTAAAAACGCTTTGGACAAAAAATAAATTGCAAAAATATATTCCCTGACTGAGCATTGGAGCAAGAATTCATAGCATTTAGATGCCTTATGCAAGGATATCTGTAGAGAAAGACATTAGATCGTACAAGTAGGCATAATCACATGGAAACTGAATAAATTAAAATATTTGTTATGACATTTTTATATTAGCACTGTATTAGGACTCCAATGGAACACATCACTGTAATGCAAATCTAGAGCATCCAAACTATATCTCCAAGGATTACTGTGAACAAAACATTAAAAGATTAGTATAAACATAATACAATAGAAATTAAGATGCTAAAACATTCTAATAGTGATCACTCTAATAGGGGTCCACATTATTCCAATTAATTATATAGCTGTTTATGTGGGTAAAACATTAGAACATTATTATAGACATCTATGAATAGCAGTTAGCTGAACACCTGTTTAATGTAAACATCTGTATCTGTTGCTTCATGTCTCTGTGAAGTATGAAAAAGAGTATAGGCTGTTGAAGATTTCACAGACGAATTGTAGATTTCTGAAATTATTTATCATCAATTTTAAACCAACATTATCTAGCTACATTTATACAATAGGCTGTGCAATAACGCTTTTTTTCATTTCATTATAATGATTCAAAACAAAGAATAAGTTGTATACTTCAAGGTTGCCCTTAGACTCCATATGGCACTAAACTGACAAGTCTCAGTGTGTGGCGTCAGTTATTGTCCCAGTTACCTGCTGGGGTAACAGTTTGTTTTCTGCTCTTGTCCTTTCGGTAGTCTGTGTTGTGTCTGAGGGGAGGCTTATAGTCTTCTTAAGCACTGGTGTTTGAGTTTTTCATTTGTGAGAATTCTGCTTCAGACATGTTGTAGTGGGACCCAGAGTTTCTCGGCATGTTTCTGCTTATGTAGAAACATAAGTATATCCTTTTACCTTGAATGAGAAGATCACCTGCAATCCATTCAGTATCAATTTTTACCAAAATATACAAATTTGTAATTTTTTGTACCTGAGCATATTTTTAAATTGTCATTCTGCAGCTGTGCATGTATTTTCTGTGCAGCATTTTCAGTGGCAATTGTTTTGTTGTTGTTGTTTTTTGTTTGCTTGGAAGTTTGGGGGTTGTTTTTTTGGCTTTTGGGTCACACCCGGCAGCACTCAGGCTCTATGCTCAGAAATCACTCCTGGCAGGTTCAGAGGACCATATGGGATGCCGGGATTCGAACCACCATCCTTCTGCATGAAAGGCAAGCGCCCTACCTCCATGCTATTTCTCCAACCCTTTCAGTGACTATTGTTAAACCAGCAACCTGGAAGCAACTGATGATATATTCATACCATACAAACATTGTAATTCTGTCCATAGAGCAAGCCATGAAAATATCATCCATATAGTGAACCAAATATGCCCAGGGAAACTTTATGTGAGCTGCACATATGACAACATCAACAAAATATTGGCACATGGTGAGTAAATTCACCATGCTCTGAAGTAAAATTGCCCATTGAAACTGCTACATGGGGTTCTATTAGTGAAAGAGGGAACTGAAAAGGCAAAGTGCTTTCTGTCTTTTGGGTAAATAGATATATAAAAATGGTCTTTTGAATCAATTTACTATCAAGGGTCAGTCTTTTGGAATGGCTACTGGTGAAGGTAAGCCATTCTGTAGTTTCACCCATAGAAACAATGGGTACATCAACAGCTCATAAATCAAATAAAAGTCTCCAGCTACCTGATTTCTGCTGTATTACAAATATAGGGAAATTCCATTTAGAAAAGGAGGCTTCAATGTGCCCCTGTCCTAACTGCTTGTCAACTATGTTTCTCAGCACCTCTAGTTTTGTGCTATTCATGGGCCTCTGGGAAATCCAGATTGAAACACTTGCTTTTCATTCTATTGGAATGGGTAATAGGCACTTAAATCCAGTGACCCCAATTAAAAAGGCAAAACCTCTGAGCTGGTAGGCTGGAAGGGGGTTGGGTGATAAAGCAAGACATCTGAGCTGGTGAAATGAGAGGGGTTAGGTGAAGGATGTGATATTCTGTCTTCATTGCTTATGTAAATCATGTTCCCAGAGGCTCATGAAAACTGGAGTTTTATATAATCGGAAAACAACCTGTTGCTTTTCTAGTTCTAAGCACTTAAAAAGCCTACCACTCTGGTGAGCAGATGCTGGGGGAAAAGTCCATCCATTCTTTCCAAGCTATAAGATTTATCCCAAAAAGTCCAATTGAGGAACAGTATTTTAAAGCAACAGACACTTCAGTGCCAGAGTCAAACATTCCTTCAAACTTCCTGTTATGAATTTCAAGGTTTAACATTGGATTTTCTGCTTTAAGCTTAACAGTAATATCTATTAATAGATTCGCAGAAGCATCAGAGTATGTACTTCCATTCTGATTTGCCAGGCACAACATAAAGAAGTAAAATAATTTAAGATATGTTTTTACCATTTTTAAAAGTCCAAACTGTGGAAATAAGTCCAAAAACAGAAACAAGAACTATTATTTCTCCAATATGGTCCAAATTTATAATACCTGAATGAACAGAAAAAGCTTTAAGAGTCAGCTTGCTCCTGCCCATTCTCAAAACCACAGTTCCTGAAGGAATTGACCCTTTATGCCAGATCTTATCCTGTAAGGGCACTGAGCTGGTATTATGGTTAATTCTTCAGGGCAGTGTATATTGAGGGCACAGTTTGCTGGAGTGGCAGGCTTTAATGAACTTATGGTGTGGAGTTCTCTTGGGCTGGGATTGGAAGCTGAATTATTAATGAAAAAGTTATCTGTTTTTGTGAGGCCTGGGATTGGCCCCTGCCCCAATTTCCCACAAGATGATTAAGTCTTGGCCTCGAGGGGTGGGTCTAAGAGCCAGAGAAGAAAAGGATGGTATCCTTCCATTTCTATGCAAATGAATTCTCAGAAATGGTTTTGGAACCCTTCCCCAGTTTCCAGAGTTATGATAAGAAGTTGAGAAACAATCTCTAGCCCAATGTAATCTTTTGCCACAGCACCAGTAAAGTCCAGGTGGTCTCTTTTGGTGGAGTCCACTAACCAGATAATTGTATCCATGCTGGTTTTCCAGAGTTTGCATTAGAAGAGCACAGATTAATAAAGGGGCAATGATGGGCCAGGAAGGAGAACTGTATTTTCCAACATTACAAGAATGTAGAAATCCGGGGCCCGGGAGATAGCATGGAGGTAAGGCATTTGCCTTTTATGCAAAAGGTCATCGGTTCGAATCCTGGTGCCCCATATGGTCCCCCGTGCCTGCCAGGAGCAATTTCTGAGCATGGAGCCAGGAGTAATCCCTGAGCCCTGCCGGGTGTGACCAAAAAAAAAAAAAAAAAAGGAATGCAGAAATCCCATGATATCCCCCCTCTCTCTTTCATGGGAAGTAATATAGCCTGAAATTCATCATTGGCATTGACAAAGGCTAACATTTTCACCAGGACCTATGGTGCTACCGTTTCTTTAATCTGTCTTCAGATAGCCTCTGCCAGTTTCCTTAGAAATTCTGCATAAGGCTCAGAAGCTCCCTGGAAAAACTTTGTATAGCTACCTTTTAATTTGGCTTCAGAAGTCTCCATTTTTCCAATCCATCAATGTGAGCTCTTTGATGAGTCCCAAAATAGCAAGGGTAATTTTGCCTGCTTATTTTTTTTTTTTTGAGAACTCCCCTTCTTCTATCGGCAACTCATCAGACAGTGGAATGGAACTCCTGCAATTATCCTTCCAGAGAAATCTAAACTATTAAGCTTAGTCTTAGCTTCCTCAGAAAACTAGAAATTTTGCTAAGTTTTACTAATTTTACTAAATTTTAAAAGTTGAGAAGCACTCAGGCAGATATTAGCCACAGTATTAAAGTTCTAATAGGTTCAACAACCACTGTTACTCCAGGTACTAAGGAATTCAACACAAAACAGACAACATTCAGAGCACACTTTCTTAAATTGACCTAAACATTCCATATTTGACCCACATAGGCTGAAGTTTGATTGTTTTCCTGATGGAAAGGAGTTAGTTCTAAGACTGAATTAGTGTCTATTTTTTTGAGAATTGGTAGCTGCTATGAGGGCTGGTTCAGTGTTGATATTACAGATCTGCTTTTTGATTCAGCATCCAATTAGACTGTCACTATCTCATTGGCATTTGTTTCATTTAGTAAGTCAATATCAGCCAATGAAACAGTTTGTGTCTCCTCTGGCCCAGTAAGAGGGAGCTGGTGAATGATCAGCCTTAGGGCTTTTGGCTTGACCCTGGGTGATTACCTGAAACACACTTTTGGTTTCCAGAGTTAGATACTTTATAGAAAAAGTAGGGGGTATTTTAGAAACTGTTGAAAGCATTTCAGAAAGTTTGGCTCAAATTCACATTTATCAATACATACAAACTATAATAACAAGAAGAATCACTACTGGAGTAACAATGTGCAAATTACTACATTGGTTAGTTTTATCTTGACTGTTGGCACAAAAAAAGTAGCAATATGCCAGGAGCAGTGGCACAAGTGATAAGGCATCTGCCTTGTGCACACTAGCCTAGGATGGATCATGCTTTGATTCACCATCATCCTATATCGTCCCCCAAGCCAGGAGTGATTTCTGAGTACATAGCCAGGAGTAATCCCTGAGCATCACCAGGTTTGGCCAAAAACAAACAAACAAACAAACAAAAATCTACTGCATAAAAATCTGCTTGAACAGCCACAAGACTACCCCAGAGAACATTTCACCAGTTTTAGACAGAGTCCTGGCAGAGTCAGGTGTAAATGAGGCTGATATGGTCAGATCCCAAGATGTAGAAACTACTGAGGATGTCAGAGTCATTGGTGAGGTCAGAATCCCTGAATATAGAAGTCACTGGTGAGGATGGATCTCAGGTGAGTAGAGCACTCACAGAGAAGCACCCACCAGCCACTTCAGGAAAGTAGCTCAGTTTATTGTAGATGGGAAAGGATATTTATATTAGGGGGAATAAGGTGAAGAGTAAGGTGTGGACTCTGTGTCAACCAAACAAGTAATATGTGAGAGGGGGTTGAAACAGTGTATGTTTCTATGTTTAGGGAAGACAGGATAAGGGGATTAGGGAAAGCAGGGTGTGTGCTCTGGATGTTAAAACAGGAAGTACGCTTAAGGTGATTAGCTACAGGCACCAGGAAGTAGAGAGGACCCCACTGACCTTGGGATGGGAAGAGCATGAAAACTGAACTAGGAAAGCTATGGTAGTCATGAGAATATCCTACATGTGGCTACCCTAGTGTTAGTCTACTGGAAGATTCCTTCCCTACAAGAAAACTTGAGTAGCTTTCACCCATCCCTATGCACACAGAATTGAGTTCATCTTTCAGATATTTCTCCCATTGTCCACTAAGTTCCTCTGCCCAGTTATTCTATCTCCTGATATGTTCTCCCCTATTCCTGCCTTCAGAAATGCAAGTCCTCTTCAAGACTCATCTCAAGTTCACCTCCTCCAGGAGATCTCTGAGTCCTTTGTCACCAACTTGATCCATTCTGCCTCTTTCAGAGTCATTTTTCTTTCATCTCCCAGAAGAGCTGAGGGGAGGGAGATAAGAAGATTATTCTTCTCCTCCTGAGGCTGGGAATGTGGCTGGGATCATTAATATTCAATGTAGATAGACATATGTGAAGTGGAGAATGAATGAATGAAGAAATAGAAGAATGAGACTGAATGAATGAGTAAACAATTGTATTACTAATCTCTATTTCTTCAGAACCTGCCATCAATGGGCAATGTACTGGATTAGTACAAGCTTCTTTATATAATCTTCCTTATCTCTCTTGTCCTATATACTGATATAGGCCCACATTGCAGACAGGAAAACTGAGGCTGGGGTTGAGCTCATTCTCCAGGTCACAGCATGATAGGATGAGGCAACAGAGCCTTCTTTCCCATCTCTATTTGTGATTCTTTCTCTCCTCCCTGGATGGGACCCCATTTACTACTCTATAGCTGGCTTTAGAATGACCTACTCACTCTGGACCCAAATGGAAAAAAATCATGGCCACAACCATCAACTTCTGCTCGAGAGTCACAGTAAAGAACTTTTCCCTTCCCAGGGGATCCGCAGGGGATAGGTTAATGTGTCTGCCATGGTTGGGGGGAGGCTTACATAGGTGTCAGCATCATCTGCAGGAGACCCCATCATGCCCTAGGACATGACATGCTCCAGCTCCTCATAGGCAGGATCCTATTCCTATGTCCCCTGACACCCTGTCCTCATCCTTAGGAACATCATTATAGGGACCAGGAGGACTTCAAGTCTCAGCTGCCCAGACACCACGGGGCCCATTCAGATCCCTGCGATCTGGGGAGTGGAAGGAAGCTTCAGAGAGAAAGCAGAGGGAGTGGAGAGGAAATGGGATGTGTCAGGGAGATTAATCCACCGCTCAGACATAAAAGAAATACATTCAATTATATTTTATTGCATTTCATTGGGATGTACACGTTGTACTTAGCTGCCTGCAAACCTCGGGTTACCCGCAGAGAAAGCACAATGAAAAAGCAGAGAATAAAACAGACAAAAAAATGCTCCTGAAACTGAAATCATTAAGAGAGAAATAAAAGTCAGACTTTGAGACAAAAGCAGCTACACAAGACCCTCCCAGCACTGGCTCAGACCCAGACAGACTCAGGCGCCTATGGATCACCTGATCTATGCTGTGTGACTTTGCATGGCTGACTGCCTTTCTCTGAACCTCACTCCTTTGGAGAAAAAAAGAGAGCTGGCCTGAATGCCCTTTGATATTTGGGGAGTGCAGAGTGACAGTAGTCAGAGGGATCCAGTGTAGGAAACCCAGAGTAGGAGACCAGAAACACTGTAAGGAGCTGCCATCTCATCTGTGAGCACATTGGGAACCCTTGACAAGTCCTCGTAGTCTTTTATTGTGAGTGGATGGGGCCTGGACTACCTGTCCTTCAGCACCTACTGTGCCTCCTCTCCCTAGCACAGGAAAGATTGGAGTCCCTCTCATGGGAGTGGGCTGACTGGGGGTGCAGGAAATACATGCCTAGTCCCTGAGGCAGCCTCTCCCATTACCTGACAGGCTGGGGCAGGGTTTCTCAGACAACTAAGGCTGGAAGGGGTGAAATAATCAGTTTCTTGGTCATTAACCTTACCTGCCCTCATGGCCAGACTTCCAGGGATGTCAGGATCTCTGGGATCCTGAGTGTGAGGGTCAGAAGTGCTGCTGGACAGGAGGGTGTGAGTGATTGAAAAACAGAGGCAGAGACAGATGGGATGGCTCAAAACAAACAAACCAGAAAGGCGCCCTGATGTCTGTTCTTAAAATTACTTTGAGGATGAGTGATTGCCTGTATTCTCCCAAAGTTCACAGGGGAAAACCTATCCTCCATGGTGGCCAGTGGGAACTGGGGTCCCTTGGAGGTTGAGTAGATGAGTTCTGGGCAGAGTACTGATAAAGTGGAAAAGTCCAGAGTCTTTAAGTGAAAGAGGTGTTCTGTAGGTGTGCTGGCACCTTGAGCTCTGATTTAGACCCAACCTCCAGAACTAGAAGAAATAAATTATTGTTGTGATATAACACCCAGGCAACAGTATTTTGAGTACACAACAGCCTGAACTCAGACCTTCAGCAAATATTAACTGAAGAGTGAGGGAGACTGTTCAAAGGACAAGATTACATGCTATGCAATTATTCAATCACTAGCACAGGAAGAGAAACTATATTGTAAGATATCATCTTACCTTCCCTCTGGAGAAAATTAGCCCTTGACTCACATAAAATACTTAAAATCAAGACACAAACTCTATCAAAATCTTTCCAGACAACTCAACCGTGTGCCAGAACAAAGTTCAAGATAATTTGTGAAGATATAAAAACACCCACTACACCATAAAGAAAAATTAAAGTATATGGTACTTTCAGGGCAAAAGCAAGAATATAGCAGTTTAGGTACTTGCTTGGCATGTGGCTGATCCATGTAAAATTCCTGGCACCCATACCAAGAGTGATCCCCGAGTGCAGAGCCAGCCTCTTAGCATATCCAGGTGTGATTTAAAAATAAACAGGAACCAGAGTGATAGCATAGCAGTAGGGTGTTTGCCTTGCACATGGCCAACCCCAGAAGGACTCTGGTTCTATTCCCAGCATCCCATATAATCCCCTGAGCCTGCCAGGAGTGACTTCTACTAGGAGCAGAGCCAGGAGTAACTCCTGAGTACCACCAGATGCGATCCAAAGAACAAAAACAATCCCCCCAAATCTGTTATCTAATTAAAAGTGGGTTACTAGGCACACAAAATAAAAATATAAGAAGAAAAGTGATCCCTTAACACCAGCACTAAATTGACAGAAGTCAGACCTTTAAGACAAAGATAATTTTTCTGTAGCACATATGTTTAAAATTTACATACAGATGAGAATACTAAAAAACTGTCTAATAAATATCCCAGAAAACCTATAATATCTGAGATGAAAACTATTTTAGATAATATGAATAAATTAGAAATTGCTGAAGGAAAGAATGGTGAATGCAAAATCATTGTAATACAAACTACACAAAATGAACCACAGAAAGAAGATGCTTTTACAAAATTGAAAAGAAAAACCATGAGCTAGAAAAAACCTTTAAGAAAGCCAATATGTATGCAATTTAAGTCCCCAGAGGAGAGCATAGAATGACAGTGGAAGCAGAAAAATACTTCAAGAAATAATAGCAGAAAATTTTCTAAATTTGATGAAATGTCCCAGCAATCTAAGCAAGTCAAATTCCAAGCACAAGAAGCAAGAAGAAAACTACACAGACACACTATAATCAAATTTCTTAAGGCCAGGGATAAAAAGAAGACCTTAAAAGCTAACAGAAAAAAAGAAAAGAAGTAAACTCAAGAACCAAGAAACAAAGATGACAGTGACAGCAGGTGTGACCCCAGCAACAAGTAAGGCAAGATCATGAAGTATAATACTTAAAACACTGAAGGGGTGGGGGAAAGCTGCAAACCTGTAATTCTATCAGCAGTAAATACTTTTCAAAATGAAAGTCAGATAAAAGAAATGTAGGCATATAGAGATCTTCACACAAGATGTTAAAGATAGCCTTCAGGCAGAGGGAAATGATACCAGATACAAAGGAACACAGAGCCCCAGAAATATAAAATTTTTATCCTTATTTAAATTTCTTTCAAGTATAATATAAACACATATGCGCTTAAATTGTAAGACCATAACTTTATCTAGCAAAAGTGTCTTTTTTTTCCTGCTTTTTAAATTTAAACACCCTGATTACAAGGTTGTTTATAATACAGTATTTTCCATAGATAATGTTCACACCTGAATTACAATCATATAATGTACAATAACTTTCAACAGTGCACATTTCCCGCCACCAATGTCTCCAGGCAATTGTCTTTTAAAACACAATTTCATTCGTATTCATCTCACGGAAATTAAATATTTAGGTATATTTCCTTTTTTTTTATAATTTTTTTGGGGTCACATCTAGCAGTGCTCAGGGGTTACTACTGGCTCTATGCTCAGAAATTGTTCCTGGCAAACTCGGGGGATCATATGGGATGCCAGGATTTGAAATACTGTTCTTCTGCATGCAAGGCAAATGTCCTACCTCCATGCTGTCTCTCCAGCCCTTTTATTTTGGGGGTGGGGTGGGGGGGAGGTATCTAGGTATATTTCTGAAAAACATGCCAAATATCTATTTGCTTAAAAATAACTGCAAAATAAAAGTAAAAAAAAAAAAGACTTATTTAAAATATAAACACTGTCATGGAGCGTTATACTCTGTTATGTTAAGAAAAATATGTTTCAGAGTGATCTATTGACCTATATAACAATGTCAAAGTCCAATAAAATTTTCTTGTATATACAGAGAAGTTGATTCTAAATGTATCAAGATGAGAAAAGGAGCAAAAGTAAACAAACAACTTTTAAAAGGTAAAGTGAAGTTGAGAAGTCATACACCTGGGTTTTACTTCTTTTTTTCATGAAGCTAAATGGTCAAAACAATGTGGTACTGGCAAATGAACAAAACTGATAATTCAGAAAAAGACTGAATCAACTATAGTCATTTTACAGTTGACATTTGACAAAGATGTAAAAACCGTTCAAATGTGGAAAGGATGTTCTTATCAAATGGTCACTCATAGCAAAACAAAAACCAAAAATACCTTGTACCATTCTGCACAAAATTAATTGAGACTTAGATCATAAGAAGGAAAATATTAAAGCATAAAACTTTTAGGATAAAATATTCATGACCTAGGTTTAGATGAAGACTTTTTTTATAAATGATATCAAAGTACAATTCATAAAAATAAAATTGATACACTGGACTTCAAATTTTTGAACTTTCATTCTGCCAAAGATACTGTCAAGAAAATCAAGACAAGCTACAGATGGTAAAAGTAAATGAAAGCATATGCAGTAAATGATTTGTGTATAAAATATATGCAACACTTTGATTTTATCTTGCTGTTTTTATGGTTCTCTGTATTTTTAATATTTTTCTATTTCAATTATAATGGGTCTTGGTATACATATGTTTGAATTTATTTTGTTTGGAACTCCTTCAACTTCCTAGATCTGGGGTACAACTACTTAGGGAAATTCACAATTCTGATTTACTCAAATAAGAATCTTGTCTCCTTTTTCATTTCTGGAATCCCTAAAGTGAACATTCTTCCATTGAATACTGTATATTGCTTTCATTGTTCTTAATTCTTTATTTTAGAGGGATGTTTCTTCCATGAGGAAGTGGTAAAGGAACCCAGGTAGTGCTCAGGGAGCCCAGGAGCTACTTGGTGATAATTAGCCAAGATCAGTGCTAGAACCCTTCCATTCTAGAATCACCAGGGTGACAACTAGCAGTGCTGAGAGCCTACAGAACTGTTCTGGGTGATGTTGGGGGGTGGTATGGAGTGAGTGAGTTGTGGACTCAGATATCTGGTTTCACATTCATGCTTGTATGGTTTTAACTACTTTGACTTTCAAGCTCATTGATTATATATTCAGCTTCTCTCATTATGCTATTGAATTCTTCTGTTGTATTTTAGTACTATATTTCTAAGCTCTATGACTTCTATTTGTGAACTTTTTTTGAACTTTTTATCAACTTTTCTCATATTTTGCTGTCTTTGAGAATATTCTACTCCATTGATCTCATTTCATGAAGATTCATTAATACTGTTTCTTTGAAGATGTCTTTGAATAACTTACATAACTGTAGTGTTTGGAGTTATTTCCAAACTGTTGTCTTGATTACATCACTATGGATATGTCCCTCCATCATCCTATTAATTTATATGTTTTATGGAACCTTAGGTAGAGGTCAGTGTTTTATATGTTCAGTGTTTCTGCGTGGAAATTAGGTAGTCAGATGGTGACTACCTGGGGGCATCTATGTGCCAAATTCAATAGGAACTGGGAATTGATCAATGATTCAAGGCTACCAATATTAATCAGCTTCGAGTTTGCCAGGGTCTTGAAAATCTAGCTTGTGGCTGGGGAGCCAGACCAGGGTGAATTTATGCAGAAGCTGGAACCTTTGTATAGCTAGCAAGAGTACAATCTGGGGGGCCGGGCGGTGGCGCTGGAGGTAAGGTGCCTGCCTTGCCTGCACTAACCTAGGACGGACCTCGGTTCGATCCCTGGTTCCCCATATGGTCCCCCGTGCCTGCCAGGAGTGACTTCTGACCGAATAGCCAGGAGTAACCCCTGAGCATCACCAGGTGTGGCCCAAAAACCAAAAAAAATAAAATAAAATAAAATAAAATAAAAGAATGCAATCTGGTTATCCAAAATCTTTCAAGAAAGTATAATAGTGTGGGATCCCTTGATAGTTAGCCATGCTTTATTTGGGAGATTCCATATATTTGGGAGTTTATATAATGACTCAAAAAACTAAAATGAAATTAAGGCAACTATATTGAAAAAGATGGGGAGCCGGGAGGTGGCGCAGGAGGTAAGGTGCCTGCTGCCTTGCCTAGGACGGACCACGGTTCGATCCCCCTTTTCCCATATGGTCCCCCGTGTCTGCCAGGAGCGACTTCTGAGCGCATAGCCAGGAGTAACCCCTGAGCGTCACTGGGTGTGGCCCAAAAACCAAAAAAAAAAAAAAAAAAAGAAAAAGATGGAGTAAAACTGTCTTTATTCATAGATGGCATGATTACCAATGCTAAAAATTTAATGGGATTTGCAGTACTAAAATAATTGAATTTAGCAAGGTTTCAGCATGAAAGATCAATTCAGAGAAATCAATTGTATTCCTATACCAACTCTGAAACTATAAACTGAAAATGCTACTCTCAATCACTTTCTCTTCTCAAACCTGGAATCTTTTTTATAAAAATCTGCCTGCATTTCAATACCTCCATGACTTTATATAAATACAGCATTTTATTGTTTTGTTTTTGAACCACAGGGTACCAAGTGGTTCTAGGGATTAAAATGGGATTTTTTGCATGCAAGGCATGCACTCCAGACCATTGAGCTATCTCTACAGCACTAGATAGTTGTTTTTTCTCTTTGTTTATACTTTATACAGTTGTTCTGCAAGAGTGTCAATGCAAAAATATGAACTTAAATACAAGCAGCACTTTTAATTATAAAGTATGAAGACTATCATAATTGAACTTCTCTCTACATCCTCCCTGTCACATATCACTCTCTTCCAGTTGCTCATTGGCTTTTCATAAATATTCTCAACTATTTCTCTTATAGTATTTCTTCACTTTTCTTCCTGATATTTCCTATTCTAACTATTCTCTTATATAGCTGTTTACATTGGTGGAGAGGGAGTAATTCTGTTTATGGCTGAAGCCCAACTATGAATATGCTTGTTAATCATGGTGCTTAAATAAAGATTTATATAAAAAATAAATAGAAACATGTCTCTGTTATTAATAAAAATGACTATATATGTTTAATTCCTAGAGGTTAAAAAAAGATCAGTTATTGGGGCCGAAGCAAAAGCACAGTGGTAGGGCATTTTTGTTGCACGAGGCTGATCCAGGACAGACCTTGGTTTGATTCCTGGCATCCCCTATAGTCCCCTGAGTCAGGAACAGTTTCTGAACAAATAACCAGGAATAACCCCTGAGTGTCACAGGGTGTGACCCAAAAGAAAAAAAAAGATGAGTTATCAGCAGCAAATTTACTAGAATGTAGCATGGGATGTACTGTTACAGGAATTAATGAGATAAATTAGTCAGTTTAGCTAAATGTTCATACCACACCAGGCACTTGCTTTTAGAATATACGTGTATTGATGCCTGCTATTTTCCAGAAGACAGCTCTCACTCTCCAAAATATGGGCTGTTTTCAGTTTCAATGACAGATAAAATAGGTTGCTGTGATAGTTATTTGAACTAAGAAAAAAATGGTTCTTTTCTCAATACTACACTCCTGCATATGCTCTAAACATGGTGACTCAGTGCATTCCTTGTATGTATGAAGTCTTAGATTAAATCTCCAGCTCCACACATCAAATAGTTAAACATAAAATCACATATTTAATCCAGTAACTATCTCTAAGGTACATATACCCCCAAAGGACTGATATCAAAAATTCAAATAAATACGTGAGCATTGTATTCACAGCAGCATTTTTTTTGTAGTAAGGACAACCTAAATGATGATCAGAGGTATAAAATTAAACAAATTGTGGCATGACACCTAACAAGTTTTGACCTCTGACCTTCAAAAATGAATAAAAGTATAAACCATAAATGACGAGAAAGCATTTTCAAATTATATAATTAGGAAATAGTTGTATTCAGAACATATAATTAAATCCTTAAAGGTCAATAATTTAAAAAAGTAACAACCCAATAAAAATGGTCAATGATTTGAACAGAAATTTCACTTAGAAATACAATAAGAATGGAAATTAAGAGAATGAAAAGTGTTCGACATCATTAGTCATTAGGGAAACACAAATTAAAGCCACAATGAGATACCACTTCACATCTAATTAAAGTAACAGAAGCTAAAAAGCCTGACCAGACCAAGTAGTTCATGGGCCTGTGGAGAAATAAAAACTTTATTTCTTGGGCCAGAGAGATAGCATGGAGGTAGGGCTTTTGCCTTGCATGCTGGTGATTCGAATCCCGGCATCCCATAAGGTCCCCCGAGCTTGCCAGGAGTGATTTCTGAGTGTAGAGCCAGGAGTAATTCCTGAGAGCTGCTGGGTATGACCCAACCAAAAAAAAAAACCTGAATTATTAAAAACTTTATTTCTGATGCCACATATATATCTACTGCTTTGAAATATAACATAATAATTTCTTTGAAATGGAAAGACACACCTACTACTATATGATCCAGACATTATGCAAACACACACCTATTATATGTAAATATAAACATTAATGCAAATACACACCCAATATAATTCCACACATTTGTTATTTTACAAGAAAAATCTTGCTTCCACATAATCTGTGCACAGAAATTCATAGCAAGTTTTTGTAAAATAATAACCAAAAGCGAGAAGAACTCTAATGTCCATTAACAGTTTCATATGGTTTAATAGCACTCAGAATTACAAAGGAATAAACTTGAAGACAGAGATATGGCTCAGAATGAGAGCATAGGCCAGCATGCAAGGGATCCTGAGTCTACTCCCTGGTTTTGCAAAAAGAAAATTAGAGAAACAAAACTAACTAGATTTAAAAAAGAAAATAATTGGGGCCACTGTTATAGTACAATGGATAGGGCACTTACTTTGTAAGTGCTCAACTGAGGTTTAATCACCAGCATCCCATATGGGCGTTGGAATATGCCAGAAGTAGTTTCTGAGTGCAGAGCCAGGAATAACCCCTAGGCATCACAGGGTATGACTAGAAAAATTTTTAAAAATAAACAAAGAAAATAAAAAGGAAGAAAGAAAGTGCTTATACAACCACACAGATGAATCTCAAAAACGTGCTGAGTGCATTGTATGTTTGCCCTGATATAAAATTTCAGAAAATACAGTTAGCTCTATAGGGAAGCAAGAAGCAACAAGAGGGGCAGGGGAAAAGAGGGCAAGAGAAATGACATGGGCGATGAGTTTCTTCAGTTGTTTGACAAGGTGGGTTCTCTGTATGTGTGTGCAGATATCAAACTATGCATACTGAACACTTGGAAAAGGAAGTTCCTGTTAGAAGCGTGACTCAAGGTAGAGCAACCTGTGTGAGGTCCTGAGGTATGGGGCTGATGGATGGGTGAGTTGAGACAGAGCCACTGAATTAGCACCATACCCTAGCAACACACAAGCATACACAATGATGGAGATATAATAATTATATTTAATAAAATGGCTGAAATATGCTAATGAAAATTGAAAAAGAAGAAAAAACTCGTATCATTGGCTATTCAATGAGTATATTCTTTGTGTGTGTGTGTGTGTGGTTTTTTGGGGTCACACCCGGCAGTGCTCAGGGGTTACTCCTGGCTCCATGCTCAGAAATTGCTCCTGGCAGGCACGGGGGACCATATGGGGCACCGAGATTCGAACCTATGACCTTTTGCATGAAAGGCAAACGCCTTACCTCCATGCTATCTCCCGGGTCCCTCAATGAGTATATTCTAAGGGTGCTCTGTATCTCTGCTTCTCCCTGGACTAAGTTCCTACATTGTTGTGCTGCCACTGCTTATTGCTGTTTATGAGAAAGTGCAAAATCAGAGATTTGAGTGAACACATGTGAGTGAGCACACATGGAGCTGTGAGGGGCTGCCTGGAACTGAGAGCTGGTGCACTACCCCGAAAGTAACAGTGAGGCCCCTTCCAACATGTGACACTTGTAAAACATCCATGGTCATTATGATGGACACAAAATTAGGATCAGATACTGTGTGAGGGCCATAGAGGAAGGCTCCACCCCCAGGTTTGTTCCTGGGGACTGAAGCCCAAGAACACCCTTCAGATGTGGGAGTCACAGGCTGGAAGCCCCAAGATAACCACAGTGAGGGATATCACAGGGAGCTTTGTGCTTGGCAGGCAGATGCGCTCTTGGGTAGGGAGAATCATACAGGGGCCACAGCCAGCCCTAGAGGTTTTGGGATGGCACTTCCTGACCAGCAAAGGAAACAAGTGCTAATGGAAGGTGAAGGTCCCACAGAAATCTCAGTGCCAAGAGTGTCTCTGTGAGCTGAGTCAGGACTACTGCTCAATGGATCATAGTCACTGAGCCAGAATTGAACTAGGGCCCCTAAGCTGAACTCAGATGTCTGGTCCTCAGACTGTCTCTACATTTCATGCTGTAGCTAGAAGCAGTGGTCCCAGGCCTATGCCCTACTCTGAGATCCACAGTGTGACCATATGTTCACCAACTCTGACCTTGGTAAAATCTCAGCCAACAACCAGGCCTGGAGTGTTGGAACCCCACTATTCCTGCAGCCACGCACCCACACCCATCCCAGACTACAGGTTCCCTCCATCAGCCTCAGACCACGAGCAGCCCAGGATTCACCTGAACTATAACAGTAATAGCAGCAGCAATAATAATGGAAACATTTCCCAAACTCTGTGTCTGCTCTAAATTAGACATTTTTCATGCATTATCTTATTGATATCTCTTGAACAGTCCCAAGAAGTAAAGATTCTGTGATAATTTGCCAAAAATCCATTTAGTAAATAATCAGTTCATCAAACAACCAACTTCCCAGACTCCATTTGCCTGATGATGTGTGCAAAGCACCAGAACAGGCTGATTCTAAGGTCTGGCCTCTGCCAGAAACCTTCCCCCAGGGAGACAGAAATGATGGGTGCTGGCCCTGTGCTCTTCATTTTCAAACACTCAGGATGCCAGAGGCAACGGTGGTGGTAGGGGGAGTCCACCAGTATGTGTGGCTCCTTGATTGTGAATGGGCTTCCTGAGACAAAGATTTCCAGAACCCAGCAAGCCAGGGAAGCAGACTTGAGTCACACAGCAGATAAGGACCTTGGCATGTTGGCACATTCTTCGGCTCTGAGGCCTTCTGCTATGAATCAGGGATACTCCAGGAGTCTCAGCTCTGCTCTGCTCAGACTGCAAAGCTTCAGAGATTCTTGAGGTAGCTTCATCTTCCCCTTATATGCAGACCCTCTATGATCTTCAGTCCCCTACTGGGCTAATCTCCCATGACATCTAGACTCAGAGATGGCAAGTCACCTGCTCAGGGAAACTCATTAGAGGAACAGGAGAATAAGGCCTAGTTGCCACCTCCCAATCTTGGTCCCACCCCTGCCACCTTGGTTTTCATCCTCTTGGAACTCTTCCTGAAGAGCAATTCTGTACAAAGGAAATTGTGTCATCTCACAAATAGAGAAAAGGAAAACAACCCTGCATCAAGAAATGAATTAAAAAGTACAGATGAAGAGCTTGTCCCAGGCAGGTTTTGACTAATGGCCCCTGTCTCCAACAGAAGTAGACATTGGCCTTGAAGCTTGCCAGCCTGACAGAGGGCTTTGCTCACAGGCACCTGGTTCTGTGTAGATTGCGTCCTCCATCACATCTTCCTCCTCTCTTGGCACTCCCCACCCAGGTTCACTGTCCTCTAAGAACTCCCTGTTCATACCTTGCCAAGAGATTAGAGGCTAGAACTATAACAGTTAGTTATAGTTATAGCTATAGTTATAACTACAGTTATACTATTAGGAGGCATATTCTGGATCCTACTCCCATGTCTATTTCCTCTGTCACTTCTATAAAGAGAGAGAAGCCCTTCCTACTTTGCCCTTCTGGAAAACTCACTTTTTTTTTATAAATCTTTATTTAAGCACCATGATTACAAGCATGTTTGTAGTTGGGTTGCAGTCATAATCAGAATACCCCCAACTTCTTATTCACATCTCAATATCCAAGTTAGAAGTTTTTTCCGAATCATCCTCCCCTTTCTTCTAGGCCCTGAAAAATCTTCTCTTCCTGCTTCCAAAGTACCTAACTTCTGTCTCAGATTCCCATATAATTTATCTGTGTCTGACCCATCTGTCCACAATACTGGGCCTGCACTGATGTGTGGAATCATTTGCACACTCAGCAATAGAGGCTGGGGTTCAGAGGAGGGACCAAGTTTGGGTCTCTGCTTGTTTACTTGTGAAACCAAGCTGGTACTTGCTCAGGTTCCAAGTGATAAAATATGCCATGGCTTACAGAGGAGACTTCCCCTTCTTCACAGAGATCCCTGCTGATGCAGAGAGAGTGAGGTGGGTCAGAGACATAGGGTGCTTGCTTCTCATTGAGCTGACCTGGCTTCAATCCCTGGCACTCCATGTTTTCCCCCAAGCCTCACCAGGAGTGATCTCTGAGCACAGAGCCAGTAGTAAGCCCTGAGCATAGCTGAGTGTACCCCTCGTTTCCCCAAAGAAAGAAAGAAAGCCTGAGGGCTAGCCCCCTCAGTTCTGGCATCCTCAATGGGCTCAGCCTCATATGAGAACTAGGGACTAGGCAACTTGGTTTCTGTGTCCTCCTCAAGACTCTCGATGAACCCGCAGATGGAAAGAGAGACCTCAGGCCCCTCTAAAACTGTTTAGACCAGATGATCTCAGCTCCAGGCAATACTTCTCTTCACAGGCCAGCAAGCCTGGATACAGTGAGATCCTCTTCCAGGTCCCTCCTCAGTCCTAGCCAGCCCCTGCTATCCAGATGCCAACCCGCACAGACTGCAAGTCCCCCATCAAGGACAAAGTTAGTTGCCACAACTGTGGAAGTGCCAACTCCCAAAGCAGCCACCATGTTCTCCCTGGTAGTAGATGGCTGATGAGCACCCTCAGTGTGGAAATAGCCCTCGTTGCTCAGATCTGTGCCCAGGACAGGAGCTCAGGGAGCTTGCTCTTTATAGTCTTTGAACAAATTAACTTTATACCAACATGAGTTTTGGTGTGTCTTGAAGGATCCCAGCTTCTGCAAAGGGAATTTCCTTGGCTTCACACAAGGTTACCTCCTGTGCACTCCTCGCCCCCCACCCAGGTCCAGTTTGCACTCTCCCCCCAACTGAGTCTTCTCTCTGCAGCTTTTCCTGCCCTCTCCCTCCCCTGCTTCTGAAGTCTGAGAATGAAAAACGCAATCTCAGAATGGAGTTGTCTGTTATTAATTAGGATTTAGTGCCTTTATTGAAGTGCTCCAAGACTGAGGTTTTCAAAAGAGACAAGGTGCTGGTCATAATTAACATTCCCTACTCTCTGGAAAACAGGAATTATTCACGGGTGTGAATTTCTTTTTAAGGAGTTTTAGCCTGGATCGCACAAGTAGGTCTGCCCATGGATTAGCAGATGCCCCACTGGGTAAAGCAAGAATTCAGAGCAAAGTGAGGGGAGGGGTTGCAAGCAAACAATCCTTGGTTTAGAAATTGGGGCATCTTGGTCCCCCTCATGATTGGACAGAGCCTCTAGGCTCAATCTGAGGAGGGAGAATGGAAATTTCAGAGGATGAGAGATAGGGAAGAAGGGAAGGAAGGAGTAAAGAAGAGGAGTAAAATTGGGAGAATTGAAGAAATATATGCCCACATGAAAAAGGTTCTCTTTAGGAGGTGAGCCCCATGTTCCTCCGAGAGTCTAAACTCCTAATCACTCAGAAGAGAGCAATAGTGTCTCTGTGGGAGATGGGAATCAAGGCTTTTCTTTCCAAATTCATCCATATTTCAAAGACCAAATGATTCCTCCATTCTGAGATTTTTCAGGGTCAGTCATGCTATAAATGCACCTAATGGCCTTCTAAGTCTAGGGTTTGGAGAGAGGGAACAAAGCTTTCACTTGCCCAAAATCTCTACCTGTGGAGGTAGCTCTGAGTATCAGGAGCTCTAAGCCCCAGGGCCTTGATGCCATGATAGAAAGGATCAGACCCACTGGGAGAGAATTTTTTAGCTATCTGCCCTCCCCATTTCAGCATTTGCAGTGGGAGCACAGGCCAATCAGATGCCAGCTTCACTCATTCAAGGTCCCTGACTCCTTACCTGTCTGTACTTAGCCTTACCCATTGTGCCAGGTAAAGAAGCCAGGCTCTCACTGTAAATGACCTTTCTACACTCTAGGAAAACCTTCTACTGGATGCCTTCCTCTAGCCTCCCTAGGGCATGCTGAGATGTCTTCTATTCACTACACTCCAGGATTTAGTATAGGCTGTAGGAGCCCCTCAAACAATCTGTCCCCAAATCAAACTGTTCCCAGGGATTTCTGAGGCACCTGCACAGGCTAAAGAGAGGTACATGGCCTGAAATTCCACATAATAGAGTACACAGTATCACCCCCTCCCAAAAGCTCAGAAGTTCCAATACAGTTTCCCTAAATCCATAACTATGAGGGCTTGGGGTACAAATTCCTGTTTGGGCAGTATAGAGGCAGCCAGGTACCCACTTCACTTTAGCTCTACTTGCTTTTCCTGATCCATAGCTCTCTCCACAGCATCTTTTGCCCTCACTGTGACTTTGACCTTGATGATCTTTGGCTCCTAGAAAGAAACTGCAACAGAGAAGAACTGGGGTGAGGTGGAAGTGGCTGAACACTGCAAAGGCACCTCTATAGTCAGTTCTTCTGGAGATGTATCAGCAGGAAGGGGGTCCTGCCTGAGCCCCTATAAACTGCAGACAGATCAGGTTCAGACCCTGATCTTAACTAGAACAGATGTTTGTCATCCTGGAAGTGCAGCTTTTGGATCACTGGTTCCAGCCTGTTTCAGAGGAGCTCATGGCCAGTGGGCAGGTGCTCTTCCTCCAGAACCACCTCTACATATTGAGTTTGGGGCCTTCCCAGGAACCTCAGCTGCCTGCTTGGAGTGTGAGGAGGCCACTCCTCATCTTTTCTATTTGAACCCAAACTCTTAGGCTACAGTGCTTATATCCTAAACCATGACCAGTGGAGGGGGACAGAATTAAATCAGGTGTCATGGAAGCCCCCTGAGAGGGTCAAGTTGGAGCAAAGTCTTGATGTGCACAACAATCCAAGGAAATGGACTCAGAGAGGCTAGCCATGTGCTTCAGGAAAGGAAGACTTCTGTGAACTCTGCCACACTCTGAATGAACCTCACAGTGTATACCAACTCAGGAGACATTGAGTCTAGAACATTTGTTCAACTCAACCCACAAGGACATAAGGACATGAACAGGGAGCAATCTGACAACATGAGAGCCTCATGCTCCACCAACAGTCCTAGTATTCAGGCTCACAGGGAGACTTCTCAGGAAGCTCTGCTCACCACTAGCCCCAGCAGCAAGGGATTCCAGGATACAGGCTGTCAGCTGCCCCAGTATCTTGCTCCTTGCAGGGGTCAGAGGTGCCAGAGTCAATCCAGAGTCATACAGGCTGTCACATGGAGTTCTTCAGGGGCACATCTGAGAGAATAGCGCCTAGAATTGAGAGGGCTAGCTGGGAGAATGGGGGTGATGTGCTACTCTCCCTGTCCATTGAGAATTGAGGCTCAAAGGTGTCCTCTCATGCCTCAGGTTACATGCACATGAAGGGCAGCTGTGATAGTCCAGATCTGACAGATCTGGGACCCTAAGGAGCCTTCTGGGGAGTCTATGAAAGTTCAGTCAGGAGATGGGAGCCACAGTGTTTGAATAGGGGTGCTCAAGAATAGGCAAACATTGTAAGGGGAAAGGAGTAAGCTATAAGGAGAAATCAGAAGAGACACGAAGCCAGAGAACAGATGACTTCAAAGGACCCCCTTTTCAAGACTGGGCTTCTAACCTAGATGAAGGTGTGATGGTAGAGATGCTTGTGAGTTTAAACAGAGCAAATGTGCATTGGGCACTGGGTGACAGCAAGGCAAGTTGCCTATGAACCCACCCAAGAGCATGCATTAGGAGTGTGCAGTTGGGGGAAGCAGCCCTGGAGCGCCCCCATGTTACACCTGCTCATACCTTATGCAGCAGATCAAGAAAAGGCAGAACAGCCCTGCTGACCTGGGGCCGGCCCTTCTCTTCCCCGTAGTGTCCCTCCAGCGCCCTCTACTGGCAAAGTCGTATCGCAAGCAAGGCCATGGGAGCTCAGCAAACAATCCCAGCCCAGCATCCTTGGCAGTGTCCAGAAATGATTTTGACTTATTAGGGGAATTGTGAAGGATGACTGAGCTTAGGAACTCACACATGCAATGAAAGTGCTCTACCCCTGATACTGTTTTCACTTTTTTTTAGTAAAAAGAGGATGAAGAAAATGAAGTTATTTTATAATATGGAATAATATAAAATTCAAATTTTAGTGTCATAAGAAGGATGTGAATTACATATATTCAAAAAGTCTGGGGATTTGCTTTTTCTGGTTGTATAAATACCCGCAATGTGCTACATTGCAATGTCTCTAGATCCTCTAATTCTACAGTCTTTTCTATCTGCCATTTCAAAAAAAGTTTGACAACTCCTGCCATCACTGCCAGCTCCCCTTAATCACCATCAACTGCTCCCCCAACTTTCCTTAGCAACTATCGATGTTGGCCACTGCCTTCAGGATGACTTGGAGAAGCTTAATCATGAAGAATGCAGAGAAGAACCCTTGAGGACCCTCATACTATTGCAGAGGGTAATTCCAGGAGAGGAGCCTGGTTAGGAAAGGAGTGCAGCTTTCTCTGCAAGCTCAGTCAACTTGGGGTTCAATCTTCTTTCATAAGATTGCCCCACCTATGTTGCAGCCTCCTTAGAAGCCTTTGGGAGAGGTGAAAGGACTCCTATCTGTCTCGGGTCAGGGTCAATTTAAAATTAGCACTGAACCAGATCTGAGCCCATTACTGGTGTCTAGGATAGAGCCCCTTCACCCCCAGTAACGCTCCTGGTACTAGAACCCTCTATACCAGCCCCAATTCATAACACACCACCCCAAAGTTTAAACTGTCCTCCATCTCCTCCTGCCCTACATCTGGGGCCCATTCACAGATGTGGAAACTGAGGCTGGAAGGTGGCCACCAGATGGCAGCAAAGAGGCAGTAGAAGTGGCAGAAACGCCAGCTAAACTGGCTTCCAAGCCTAGCTCAGTCGTGCAGGATTGAGTTCTTCTAAAACTACCAAACATTCCTGCTCAGTTCTTACAAATTGCAGGTTGTGGCAACCTGCCTCAAGCAAGCCCATGGCATCATGTTTACAAAAGCCCTGCCTCACTTCCTATGTCAGGTTTAATTAAGGGGTGCACACTATTTTATAGACATAATACGATTGCATGCCTAATAGATTACCGCATAGTATAAACATAGCTTTTCCTATGCAATGCAAACCACAAAATTCATATGGTTCACTTTATTAGGGTGGTCTGATCCTAACTTCAAACCTCTCTGAGGTGATTCTTTATTCACATGTAGGACAGAAGAGGGTGTTGGGTCTTGCCTGCCCCCCTACTTTTCAAAGAGCTCTGGACCAGGAAACAACTGTGTAATTAAATGAGGAGAAATGCAAAGCAATTCTCTTAAACAGCACTTGCCATCCTTCCTATGTGTAAATCTATTAATGAACTAATTGCAAAGATTAAGTAAGCCCTTAATGAAACCTGGTAACCAGTTCACCATGGGGCTTAAGGACTCCCATTGTCATCTGAGCACTGCAAAGAGAAAGAAAAATATATTAATTAGCTTAGTTCAGTTTATCTCTACCAAAATAAAAGAAACACATGTCCTCTATCAGTTGCACAGGAATGTGGTGGCCTTTGCCAAAAGACCAATTGCCCAAAAGGACTGGGTTCCTTATTTCTGGGGCTTGTTTATAACCTCCTTTAATCAAATCGAGAGCTGGAAGAGATTTGGACGTGGAGTCTCCAAAGGACCTGGAGCAGATGTGGGGAGAATTGAGATGAGGTAAGAGCAGAGGTTTAGAAGGGAGGGGTGGTGAGTGGAGATGCTCCTGCACCTCTGCCAGAGAGAGGCATGGGAGAGGCAGGTCTGCATAAAGCTGGCAAGCGAGGGACCACTCAGTTCAGTTCTGGCAGAGGGAGGGGTCAGAGCGGTGGTGCAAGCAGTAAGGCATCTGCTTTCCCCGCGCTAGCCTAGGACGAACCACGGTTCAATCCCTCGGCATCCCATATGGTCCTCCAAGCCAGGAGAGATTTCTGAGCGCATAACCAGGAGTATCCCCTGAGCGTCACCAGGTGTGACCCACCAAAAAAATTCTGGCAGAGGGAAATGAATGTGTGGATTAGTGAAGCATGACCCCAACCCCCACCCCTGCACCAACTCAGGTCCCATCTGTCAGCCCCTGGTGACAACTTTGCCCACTCACTGTCAGTTTCGGCAGTCTCACTTCTTTCATTGCTCCCAGATCTACGGGGTACACACAGGCCCAAACCTACACTTCCCCCAGCTTGTGAGGAGAGGTGACCCCAATATGGGCGTGTCAAGTGAGAAGCTGACTTTTGTACAAGCAATTTAATGAGGGACCGTCTAGGAAACGCTGGATAAAAACGAGCACTTGAGTGGTTTCCAATTTTTGACTCATACAAATAAAGCTGCCACCAACGCACTTGTAATAGACTTCGTGGGGACATATGTTTTCATTTCTCTAAGGCAAATAGCTCGGGTGGAACCACTAAGTCACAGATCAGGGACATGTTCAACTTTATGGGAGGCTGCCAAGGTGTTTTGCAAAGTGACTGTACCAGCAGCAGCTGGGAGATTCTGGGCCTCTCACTCTCACCACCTACGATAGAGCATTCATTTTATCCACATCGGTGGGTGTAGAGTGCACTGAGGTTTGTTTTGCATTTCCCTGATAGCTAGTAATTGTGTCCATCCTTTCACATATGTATTTTCATCATGAATCTGTGGCCAAGTGGCCCTTGGAGTATTTTGATTATTTATACAGCACTTTTTATAGGGAAGTCTGTTATATATATGCATATATATGCATAAATATACTTTTTGAAATATATATCTGGGTTTTATGCCTTGAATAATAGAAAATAGTTCTTTTTATTCTAATTTATTGTTACTAGTATACAAAGACATAAGCAATGTATATGCAATATATATATGCAATGTATATGCAATATATATTGGCAAACTAACATCCCCAGATTGGTATAAATGCCTACAGTTGACCAATGAACTTCCCACCTGGATCCACTTTGGGGTGAGAAAGGAAGAAAAGGAGTGAAAAGGTCACCTATTCTTATCTGAAAATAAGGATAATGATAATAGTTGACCTTGTACAGCCCATAGTTCACATCAAGTGTTGTCTTACATGTTTACATGCATGCACTCTCATTTAATTCTTGAAACCATGCCCAGAGTAGTTACTGCTATTTTCATTTTATATAAAGAAATAGACTCAGAGAACCTCTGTAGCTCTGCTAGTCAAGGCAGAATTTAGACCCAGCAGAGCTGGACTACTAGTTGGTTCTCTCAGACCCAAGCATGTCTTGACTTCATATACCCTGGAGAATAATCTTAAATGTTCATGAATTTTTTACACATAAAGGACTGAACATGGTGCCAGCACAGTGAGGCTCAGTAAATGCCTACTGAGTTGTCAGGAACTGTCTGTACTCTGGAGAAACAGAGGTGACTGAGCAAAGATCATCAGGTCCCACGGGAAGGACAGAAGTGTGAACTAACAGGAGGACTAGCAAGTACAAAGGACCTGTGGAAAGGAACATGGTAGGCATCAACCCATAGGAGCAGCGGGAAAGTCAAGCAGGGCTGCAGAATGACCCAAGAAACATCAAGATCATTTCAGGGATCTCCAGAACTAATTTGAGTGGAACAAGACTGACATAATGTAAACTAGTGGCCTGACAGGGTGCTTTTCCCTGCACTACACATCCATGACCACAATGACTGTCCAGTGAGGACTGGAAACATGGGGAAATCCCTCCTATCTCTTATTGATCCCCATACTGGTAGGGGCTCTGTAGATGAACTCTGGGGCACTCCTTTTCCTAGCCCCTTCTACTGGGGTAGTTCCAGTACCTTATATGATGAAGCAGCCTCACTTGAGGTGCTTCAAGGTCATTAAGAAGCTAAAGTGGTAATGAGGAAAGCTCTGGAAATGAGATTCCCTGTCCCAGACCTCAGGACTCAGCCACAGGGCAGAAAGGGCAGGCAATGGGCAATGATGAAACCTCACTTGTCTTTCAAGGATAAGGTCTTATACTTGGGAAGGTGCCCCACCGGAGTCTAGGGTTGTGGGAGCAGAAAATGGAAGTCTGTGTCCTCTCAGATTTCTGTGTCTCCCATTAGCACCCTCTCTGTCCTCTTCTGAAAACTCCCTCCTTGATTCTACTCCTCCATTCTCTACTCCTCTACACCCTATTCACCTCTATTCTTCACTATACCCCAAAATCTCTCCCTTCTCCTCTGCAATCTATAATTCTGTCCCTACTCTCCTCTCTTCTGCACCCCAGTCTTCTTAACATTCTCCTCCTCTTTACACCTAATTCTTTTCCACTCTCCTTACATTCTCTGATAGCTGTAAGATTGAGACTGCAAACCATCACGTGGCACAGGGCAGGTGCAGAAAGTGGGGAGAGGGCTCAGAGGTAAGGTACATCCTAGACCTATATTCATCAATGATATTCTTTTTAGGTGTAATGTATTAAATTCTGAGTAAGACACTTGCAAATTATGAACCCAATTAACAAAATAGGTCAAGCTGCCTCAGAGCTTGGGAGGTAAGTTTCCAAGAGCACAGAGGCCCCAGTCCCTCCTTTATAGTACCCTCACTGTTGCCAGGGTGATACTTGTCCTGAATCTAGTTTTGGCTGTCTGCCTTTCTTTGTTGTTGACCACATTGGAGTCCCTCCATCCCAGCACCCTTAAGTTTTGCTAGTATGTGACTGATGTTTGCTCTGGTTTGTGAGCACAGTTCTTTCTATAATTGAGTTTTTCACTCTTGGTATTTCCAGATAAGTCCCCAGAGTAGTGTGAGCTGAGATTCTCAAGTCTCACCAATACTAATAATTTTTCTGTGTGAATGAATAGGTCAGTCTATTCTGCCAAACTTCTCTCCCTGAGATAGCTGTTGCTTATGTTCATCTTATTTATTCTATGAACGAGGCAGCTATAAACCTTTGAGTACATGTCCTGAGTGAATGTGCATCAGAAACTGAGAACTATATCCTAGAAGGGGAATTTCTGGTTTGTGTGGATGTATAAGGGGGTCTAATCTTATAAGATCCACTAATGTTTCTGTGGCTGTTCCCAAACTATTTGCACCCCCAAGTGTTCAGGCTCTAGATCTTTGTTGCAGTGGTGGTTATGAAATGGCAACTTTCTGTGCTCATCGTTTTCATTTGCCTGATTTCCAATAAAACTAAACAAACTTTCAATAGGTGATTAGTCTCCAGACATCTTCTGTGAGAGACGCATTTCTGCTTTCATCTAAAGTTCTATTGTTTGCTACCATCCTTGTAAATCTGAGTAATCCGTTATCTATTCAGATAATGACCATTCATGGATTTCATGGAGCAGATATCTGCTTCCTTCTTGAGATTTGTCTTTTCACTTTATTTGTAATCTTAGGATGATAGAAGATCTTTATTATAATGTAGTCTGATTTTACAATCTTTTTCTTTTGTGGTTTGTACTATTCATGCTCTGGGAAAGAAAACCTTCCCTATCCAGAGTCATAAAAAAATCGCCTATATTTTTCTTCTAAAATATTTAAAGCTGTGAATTTTACATTCAAACTCTTTATTCATCTGGAGTGTATTGTCATAGTAGGTTGAGTTGGGGATTTGATTTTCTTTCCCCATCTGGATAACCTTAGCAGCTGTATAAGTCCTTCTTTAACCCAGTCTGTGACTTCATGGCTTGAGATCTTGACTTCTAGTCTAAGTTTATACCTGAAATGCAAGTCTCCTGTCTTGTTCAAAAGTGACCTAGCTAGTTTTCCCATTATTCTTTTTCTTATAGATCTTATAATCAACTTGTCAAGTTCCTTGAAATATGCCTTGGAATTTCGTTAAATCTGTAGAACTATTTCAGGAGAATTGTCATCTTTACAACATTAAGTCTTTTTATCTATAAATATGATGTATTTCTCTCTCTCTACATTTAGGTCATGAATACCCTTCAACAATTTCCTCCAGAAATGTCTTGAATATTTTTAATAGGTACAGTCCTGTGTATCTTACATTTTTATTGTAAATAGTATTTTTAAACTATGATTTCTAATGGTAGTTGATAAGCAAAAATATAGATGATGTTCCTAGGTTAATTCTGTCTACACATTGTTTTTTTCATTAATTATGATAATTTTCTGTTAATTTTTTATATTAAAATAGTCAAAAGATCAAAATATAATGACATTTTTTCTTTCATTGTTTTTATTTATTCAACTTTCAGTCATTCCTTTGTCTTACTGTGCTGTTTCTAGATGAAAGGTTGGAACCTCTAATTCAATACTGGCTGGAAGAGATAATAGAGAATAATGTATTTCTTTTTGTATTTTATTTTATATCTTGTATGGGGTCCATACAAAAGTAAGCCCAGCAATGTCCAGGACTTACTGCTGACTCTATGTCTAAGAATCACTCCTGATGGTGCTCTGTAAACAATATGCTATTCTGGGGTCAGAAGCATTCAAGGTAAGTGCCTTAATCTCTGTACTGTCTCTCCAGCCCTATTTTCCTGATTTTAAAAACTGTCCTGCATTTCAACTTGTGCTGTAGGCTTTTGATAGAAACATTTCATTCGTTTAAAAAAAGGCTCCCTTCTGCTTCCAGTTTGTTAATAATTGCTTTTTAATGGGTGTTAAATTTCCCAGAGGCATGTGTTGAAATTAATCTGTTAATATGGCAAACATTATTTATATATTTTTCTAATGTTAATTGATCCTTATATACCCTAAGATAAACTCAACTTAGTCATAATGCATGATTATTTTTTCCAGTAACTTAATAGTATTTAGGACTTTTGTAACTACAGTCATGAGAAGTATATGCACAGAAATCTTTCTTGTAATACCCTTATCTTTTTGCCATTAAGACTAGAGCAGTTCTATAAAATTCATTTGTAGCTGTCTCCTATTTTCTCATTTCGGGAATGTTTGACTATATTTCCTGAAAGTTTGGCATGAGTCTTCTGTGAAACGATCTAAACCTGGCATTAGTCTCTATGAGACCATTTTTAAACTTCTGATTCAATTTATTTAAGTTAACATAAAGCTATACATACTTTCATTTCTCTTCAGTCGCTGTTAATAAGTTATATTATACTTATATTTGATCTAAATTTTGAATCTAATAACTCACCTGAATTATTTCTACCATAATATTTTAATTACCCCCCCCATTAAATTTTTGAGCAGCCCTTCACAGTGATTATTACCAACTACTGTTTTACAAATAAGGCCATAAAAGCTCAGAAGAAGGAAAATCAATAACTGCAAAGAGTGAGTTTTTCACTTGGTTTTGTTTGTTTGTTTGTTTTTGTTTTTAGACCACACCTGGTGGCACTCAGGGGTTACTCCTGGCTATGTATTCAGAAGTAGCTCCTGGCAGGTTCGGGAGACCATATGCGATGCTGGGAATGGAACCCAGGTCCGTTCCAGGTCTGCTGTGTGTAAGGCAAAAGCCCTATCACTGTGCTATCTCTTTGGCCCCTAGTTTCTCACTTTTCTAAGTAACAGATCGCTATCTATGGTAGCATGTCAGGCTTTGAAGAATGGACAAGATATACCTTGGCACATATGAGAAGGAAATGCATTGATAGCTGAAAAGAACAACAAAAAGTTGACAGCAGGGGCCAGAGAGATAGCATGGAGGTAAGGCATTTTACCTTACCTCTGATCGCTGCTGTGTGTGACCCAAAAACAAACAAACAAACAAACAAAAGAAGTTGAGTGAGGATAATATGAAGACATGTGATAAAGCTGTATTTTCAGGTATTTGAGGAGGAAAAGGAAGCATGAGGGTGGAGAAGAACAAGCTTCGTGATGTCATGGTGATGTGCTCAAAGAAATAGGAACACAGATTTTGCCCTCAGAGTTTCTGCATCTAGTTGGAAAGTCATGACTTACTAAGAGAAGTGGACTGGGGTTAATATTCATCTAGGGCTGTGGTATTAACCTTCACAGCTAACTTTGGACAATCAGGAAAGACTAATGAGTAGATTTTGAACTAAACCTGGAAGAATTTGACTAAAAAGAGGCCATCAAGGCACTGTAGACAGGTTTCAGAGCATGAATTAAAGTGCTATAGGTAGAAAGCAAAAATGATTCAGGACACCAAGACTTATTCTCAGCATCAACCACTAACCCAGCCTCCCTCTCCATCTTTCTCTTCTAAACAGCAGCAAAGTGGACTTTGCCAACATGTGAGGTATGCTGCCCCACAGCCAAAGAGTTTTCTAAGAAATATGGGTGACCAAGAAACCTTACCTTATCCATCTTTACTCATTATCTTCTCTTATGAGCCAACTACTTCTCAAAAATGATGGCATAGAAGCAAAAAGAAATAAAGGGTAGGTCAAGTGTTATACTCATGAGTAAGCTGAGTATAAAGAATGTTGGTTGACTGTGTGCCTATCAACAAGTGAAAGAAACACAGCTGAGATAGTTTTGTTTGCATTTGTATCATTTTGGTAAAAAGAAAATGATGAGTTACAAAATGCACATTGTGATATTTTAAATCTTACATATGCATTAAATAGTTTTGCATTTTCATTCAAAATTACATTATACAATATAAGTATACACAGTAAGATTTTTGCGAATAAAGTTAATTTTTCTAACAGTATAACCTTAATTATCAAGTAACATGATGAAGCCAATGTTACTCTACTCAATATTATTCATAGGCAAAGACATCACAAGAAATAAAAAAAGATCTCTTATCAATCAGTTATAAAAATCCTTAATATTAGAAATTGAGTGTGGAGCATAGTAGAGCAGGTAAGGCATTTGTCCTACATATGGCTGATCCAGGTTCCATCCTGAGATGGAACCTCAGAATCACATAAAGCCTTCAAGTACTCTTTTCTTTTTTTAATTTTTATTTTTATTTATTTATTTACTTGCTTTTTGGGCCACATCCAGTGACATTCAAGGGTTGCTCCTAGCTTTGCGCTCAGAAATCATTCCTGACTTGGGAGACCATATGGAATGCCGGGGGATTGAACCGAGGTCCATCCTAGGCTAGCACGGGCAAGGCAGATGCCTTATTACTTGCACCACTGCTCCGGCCCCACGTACTTCTAAAAATGATCCTGAAGCACAGTCACAAGAAAGCTCTGAGCACAGGTGTGTATAGCTTCAGAAATTCCGAAAATATATTTTTAAATTAGAAATCAAATTCAACAATGTATAAAATGAGCACCACAACCAATTGAGACTTAGTCCAGAAGTTCAATTCTAGCTCAATATCCAATGTAATCCACTCTACCAATAAGCTAAGGAAGAAAAATAATGTGATCAGAAATTTAAAAAATCATATGACATAGAATCTGACAAAATCTAAAACCCATTTATTATTTTTGAAAAGCTCTCAGAAATCCAATAACAGAGAGGAGCTAATTCATCAGGATAAAGAACATCTACCAATGGAAAGACCTTTCAGATAACATCTTCTTAATAGTGAGAGACTAGACATTTTCCTCTTCAGATTGAAAATCAGAATTTCTCTTACTATTTTTTCAACATCATATGAAAGTCCTAAATAGTTCAATAAAACAAGGGAAAAAATAAAAATGAATACAGCATGGAAAGGAAGGCCTTTAATTACAAATTATATGATTTTTTGTATACAATTGCCCACAAAAACTTTTTAAAAATAATAATGAAATTCTTAAAATTACTGAGTACTATAGCAGTTTAGGATACAGGCACAATATATAAAAAATCAATGACTTTTCATGTAACAGCAATGAACAGTGACATTTATGATACAAAAATAAATGCTACTACAATTATACAAAAATACTTTGGCAAAAAAATAATAAACTATGCACAAGTTCTATATACAGAAAACTTGCAAACACTGATGAAAGAAATCAAAGATACTCTATACTCCAAAAATAAAATCTGTGATACAGAAATGTCATAAAACAATATTCACAATAGGTTCAGATACAAAATAACAGAGGAATATACTTAATGTAGTAGAATAAAAATACACAATTAAAAGGAAAGTTTTTGTTTTATTTTGGTTTTAGGTCACATCAAACAGTGCTCATGGATTACTCCTGGCTCTGAGCTCAGGAGTCACTCCTGTGGGTGCGAGGAACTATCTGTGATGTAGGGAATTGAACTTGGGTCA
>PVKC010000349.1:57659-71745 GCA_004027635.1 Crocidura indochinensis | reverse complement strand
TTATTGTATATCCTGTAGCTACTTTTTCCAGGTGTGATATTGACCCTCTGGGCACACAGTGCACTGGAGTAGTGATGACCTGTTCATGTTGCTATGTTTCCTGTTATGTCTGAATCACCTTAGCAATTTTGAGGGGGCCAGGAACAAAATGGGCCCTTCGCAATTGTGGAGTGATGGCACAGAGGACTGGATGGGAACACAGAGGACCTAAGGAGGCTGCACTTCATTCTCAGAGTCCAAAAAATTCCTGTAGACCCATGGAAAATTAGACATGTGAAGATATTTTGAACTCAGAGCCCTATAGCAAGACATTGAGTGTTGTAAACTGGGAAGCAAAGTGACTGGAAAAAGTCAGTTAGACTTCAGCACTTAATCAGGAGGGATTATGTCCTCTCTGAGATGAAGCTTACAAGTGGTTCTCTTGCACTTCTGAAAAAGCTCACAGAGAGGTTTGGGTTTTGTTAGTGACATAATTAAGTTGTTAGATTTCTAAGCATTTGGAATAGACTTCCCTAGCTTGGAATTCTGTTCCTGCCAATTCCTAATTCTGTGACCCAAACAGCTGAGTTACCTTCTCTATCTTCTCTGAGGCTCTTCCTTTTCTAACCATGGTTATTTTCCCAGTTACCACTACCACCACCAATTACTGCCATTACTACCACCGCTGCTGCTGTTGATACTAATATTTCTACTACTACCGGTACTACTCCTGCTATTATTATTAATGCTGCTACTATTGATGCTACTATTCCTGCTACACCAACTCCTATTAATTCTGCCTATTACCATGGCTGCAACTACTACTTACTATTGCTGCTACAAGTGTTTCTATTACTCCTATTGCTGATACTACTAATGCTGCTCTTTTGTTGCTATTACTACTGTTGCTACTATGATAAGTTAATGTGCAGATGACCAATAGTACACTCAGTGGGGAGAACGGAGAAAAGTTAAAGGAATGTCCATAAGCCAATATGGACTGGTATAGTGCTCTAGGATAAAGCAGCAGGGACACATTCCCAGGCTTCAGTGGGAAGGATGCAAGAAGTTACTAAGATAAACATTACTGTAGGGGAGAGCACTGACTAGGAATCAGGACCTAGGAAAGAGGAAGCAGATTCACAGCCTATTAGGGAGCAGCAGGGAAAATAATTAGCCCAATGTGCCTCTCTCTGTCTTGATCTCTGTCTGTGCTTGTCTCTCTGTTTCTTTCTCTCCCCTGCCCTCTGAGCTTGATGCCCCCATGTATGGAATCCTTTTATGTATGAAGCCTCCCAGAAGTAAAGGGCAAGAACAGGGCAGGCATAGACAGCCCAGGAGGGAGCTGAAAGGGCACAGTGTCAGTAAACCTGTCTTGCATTTTGCTGACACCCATCAGCACTCATCCAGACCTTCCTTTTACTTTTCATAGCATCACCTAAGGAACAGAAGACAAGTTTGGGCACATCAAAAGAACTATCTCTTTTGGGGGTTCACAAGAGTGTGTGAGGGATGGCACTGAAATGGAGAGAGGAAAATAAAGGATTTTTAATTTTGATTATCCGTGGGTTTCTTTTATCCACGTTATCTTTTTCCACCAGTAGCTGGAAATTGAATCCTCATTGCCTTTCCTAACTGTGGTTGTTCAGGTTGCTGAATACACATCAAAGGTGGCTTTTTCTTTTTCTTCTACTTTCTGTTGGGAGCTAGATGCTGTCATTTTTAATTAATTTTCATTTTTTTATACTTGGTCCAAGAGAGTCCAATGACTTTTTGTTGCTCAGATAAATAGGTCAGCCTTATCAGAAGTTCTTTGAACTTCTTTGCTTGTCTCAGTAACTCAGAGCCACCAGACTTGGGGCTCATCATTCCTGGCTATGATCATACAGAACTCTGGGTAAGGATCTATGAACAGGGTCTCAGGAAACCAAAAAAGCAAAACCCAGCAGATGGTGTCAGCATCTCACGCATGCCACACCAGCAGCTGGACTGGGCTCCTGAGACAACACTAGGTGCTAAATAGTCAAAGAGAGAAATTGCCCACAGGAAAACCAAGTCTGTCTTTACCCTATTGCCCTACCTAATGGGGGAAAGTTCTGTTCCCTTTACAGCCTCTGTAGGAACTTGCAGAACCTCCCTATCAGTCATGAGATGTTTCTGTCCCTATTCCCAACTTGATGTCCTTGCATGTCTTCTCTCTCTGCACCAAGTTCTCTGTCACTTAAAAGTTTCTCTAGTTTATCTTTGTCCCTTTGGCCCCTTGAAGCATCTTTTTCATCTGACTTCCCACATCTCTATGCTACTCTCCAATCCCACTCTCACCTTTTCTGGGTTGTCGGCGGGGGAGAAAGAATCTGGATTTCTGGAGAGACAGATGTAAGACCCAGCAGACTCCCCTGCTAGGCCTCCTCTACATGAGGTGACTTTCTTTGGGAGCAAGTTTGCTTCTGTGCCACTGGAATTCATTAGGGTTAACACACAGTAAGCCATGGAAGCCATTAGATGATCTAATGAGTAAAGAAAACAAAAATGACCTTTATCTCATTGCCCAGATAATGTCTGTTAACTTAAAATACTTAATAGATGTGGCCAATCAGTAAGTACATAGAGTAAGAAAATAGTACGGGCCCTGTAACTCAGTGTGTTCCTGGATATCACTCTTGAAGATGATGAAAAAGGTTTTTATTTTGTCTTGCAGGCTGAAAAAGAAAAGTAGACTCATGTTTTATTTTTGCCTAAAAGGTCATTTTCTCTGCTTCTGCATGCTGTCTTTTTTCCTGTGATATCTGTGGGAGTTGCTACAGCACGAGGTCCCCATGTTTACTCATTGTTATTTCTGCTCATTCTCATCTGTCTTCTGGAGTTCCACTCACTAAGAACCTGATTATATAGTTCTCATGTTTTTGTTTTCACAGGTAACTTCAGTGAGTCCTTTCATGCATCTCTTGACATGTTTTAGGAACTGGTTCAGACTGGGCACAATTTCTAAGGATAAAGCTGAGGGTTCAAAAGATAAGAGATAATACAGAAGTTAAAGCACTTTCTTGCACACAGCCAATTTGGGTTTGATCCATCAGAGCCTATATGATTGGACCCCCAAACCCTGCCATGAGTGATCCCTGAACAGAGTAAGGTATAAGCCCTGAGCATTATTGTATGCTGTTTAGCCACCCCTACCCCCAAAGTATAAAATGTATATTAAAAAAAGCAATCAGATAGGGGTCATAAGGGATGCTTTTCACCCCTAGCACTGCTTTGTCCCTCTAGCACTGCCAGGAGTGACCCCAGCCAGTACACTGCTTTAGGAGTGGAATCTGACCACTGTTGAGTATGGCTTATAAACAGACTGAAAAGATGTATATATAGTTAAATTATCATGGATTTTGCCAAATTATCCTGCAAAAAAGATTCAATGACCCCTAATCTCATCAACAGTTCAAGAGAGAGCCCTTTACCTAATAGCTACAGAAAATTCTCTAGAATTTCTATTTCCAGCTACCTGATATACATGTATATGTATATATATCCCATTGTTGTTTTGATCTGCATTTCTTTAATTATCAGTGCTGCCAAACTTCTTTTCATATGTTTATTAGCTGTTTATATGTGTTCTTCTCTAAATAGACTATTTGTACCCTCTGTCTAATTATCATTTTTATTTTTACAAAGGACTGGAAACAAAATTTAAAGCATTTTGTGAAATCAAAAGTGGGTCCAAAACGTCAGTGTTTGCATTTTATTTATAGATTTTAGTTCTAGGTATTTTGAGATAACAAATAGCAGGGAGTGACATGGGTCTGGGCATCATTATCCTCTGCTCTCTGAACATAAAGCTTCTGCCACCTCTCAGAAAGGTTGTCTGCTCCTACCCCAAGAAGATCAAGGCGATCAATTATTCAGTCCCTATGGCTCCAATGGGGAACTGAGCTCTGTAAGGCTGCCCTGCTCTGACAGCTGCTAAGTACCAGGCATTGAGACACACATCAGCTGTGGAGTGCATTGGGATTCATTTGCTGGGTGAGCTTTTTGCAGAAAGGAAAGGAAGGAAAATGAGCCTCTCTGGGCCCATGGAAGGTTTCATTTCTGGGTCCAGGCTCTGCATGTGAGTGGTGGTACTGTAGAGGTGTGTGTGACTAAGCAGATAATGATATTCATCTATTTGCTTATCTTTTAATACAGCAAACATACTGACAGTTTAGTAGAGAACACAGAAGTCTGCAGCCCTGAGTTTGATCCCTATCACTTCACACGTATCTCTCTGTCCAACTCCAAACAATCAGACCCTCCCCATGAGGCTGAGCTTTTCTTGGAATGTCCCCTCTGCATTTCCAAGGTTGGCTGGGGCTCACTCCTATAGTTATAAGAAGTGCAATCCGTAAAGTCAGCCAAAACCTCATTTTTGAATATGCACTTTGTGACTCTAGGCAAATCACAGGACTTCAGGCCTCTACCTTGGTGTTTTCTCAAATGTGCCTTGGGGACCATAGAGTCTATAGTTAAGTTGTGGAAACTATCCTAGCAATGCTGTCCTCTGCAGCTTTGCTATCACAAAGGCATTGAAAATGCAATGGCTTAAAACAATCCTTTCTTTCCATTCTTGCATCTGGGGGTTAGTTGTGGATTTAACATGGATACAGCAATTGGAGCTCTAATCTCAGCTGGAACCAGACCTGCCCAATGAACCTCCTATCATTGGAATCACTGGAGGGTGGTCACATATTTGGTTGTGGTGCTCTCAAGGGGTCACACACTTAAGTTGTAGTGCTCACACATGCTGGACCATGTTGCTCCAGAGATCACAAACTCCAAACTCATGGGGTTGGGATTGCATTTAGTATTTCAAGTGAAGCTGAGGATCGAACTCAGTGCTCTACTCCAGATTATTCTTCTTAGTTCTTTTTCTAGTGGGAAAGAGGTTTAGACAACAAATAGTAGTGCTCATGGATCACTCCCGGTGCTGCTCAGAGGACCATATGCAGTGTTGAGTATTGAACTGGTACTCAGCCATATGCAAGGCAAGTGAATGTAATCTTTATATTATTTTTTGACCCTCTTATTTCTTCATTCTTAAATTTTCTAAATATCAAGCTCTCTGAAAAAACTAGAGTTTTAGTTCTCATTGCTGCTTCAAATGGTTACACATACTCTTTACTATTGGCTCTGCATTCAGGGATTATTCCTACAGTACTGTGGGGACCATATGTGCTGCTAGGGATCTAACCTATACAATGCCACATACAAAGAAAATGCTCCACCAACTCCTTACCATCTTTAAAATGAATTATCCTGAGGTATATATTTGGTCTTCGGATTTGTCCCTTGTTTTAACCTGCCTGTTGTATTTTCCATCTCTCCCTGGACTATATTATGAAAAATTTTTCTGAAACCTCTCTGAAGTCACCATTTTAGCTGTATTTTTAATCTTCTGATTTAGCCAAGGAATTCTAATGCTAATGACTGTTTTTTTTTTTTATTTCTCAAGTTTTATTTGGTACTTCTTCAAACCCACCTTTAGTTTTTCATCGTGTCTTGGTTTTCTAATATGATTTTGATCCCTTCGTTTATCATTTTAGTCATTTAAGAACACTTAAAATCAAATTATTTTTGAGTTTTCTGTCTCCGTATTGTGTCTGCTGGTGGAAGGTTTTCTTGAGTGATTTCCCATGGGGGGGGGGGGTCAGCTCATCTGCAGGCTACATGGTTTGTGCGATCCAAATTTCATCTCTGGTAGTGTGGGATGCCAGTGAGTTCAAGGGAATGGATAGAACTGTTTTGTAACTGATTCATCAAGCACCATGAATATTTCACTGATCCAGGGCCAGTTTTGACATTAATTCCTTGAATGCAAATCCCTAGAGCTGACAGATGGTGTCACTTTGGATTCCATCCCTATGTATGACACAGCCTTGAGTTTTTGTATGTTCTGAGATCATTCCTTCTTCCCGATGCAAGTCCTAAACAAAACAAACTTCCTGATTTTCCCTATATAGACACCAGGTAAGAATTTAATCTGTGTGTAGTAAAGAGATTGTCAAGGTCTCAACCTTTTCAAACCATCCAGAGACTTCATTCTAACTCCTTCCTTGTATAGGCCAAGACCTATGTCTTCTTCCTCACATCAATAGCAAGAGTTCAGTCCAAATCTTTCAGTTACACCTGCATCATCTCAGATCCTCTGAACCACCACAGCTTCTCTTGTTCCTCATGACTTACTATTCAAATGCACCTTATTTAACCTTTTCTATTATCTATAATATTGGTGGTAAAAGAGAGTCCATAAATCTCATCACTCATAGTACCAAAATAAAAATCTAATACAACTCTCAAAAAATAAACACAGAAACAAACAAAAAAAACCCCAAACCAATATGAATCCTTTTTCATCTTAAATGTATATCCAGAATAAAAGCCAAAGAAGGGCATGTTCATGATATAATTGAATAACTAGACATCTCTTGGAGTTGCAAAGCAATGGAGAATGAAAGCTTTTACCTACCAAGCAGTCATCAAGAGCTGCCTCCTATTGACTCCTGTAATAATTAGAATTTCAATTATTCATTTTTAATTAGAAGCATGGCATAATGACCACAAATGTTATTAAGAAATTGATTTGTGTCTAATGTTGGATTGATAGAAGGCAGTATTTCCTAGGATCTTTCATTTCTTTAATGCCCGGAAACCAGTCATCCTCAATTACGAGAGTGAAAGTTTAGATGGCACTTTCTGAAAAATGTAAAACTGAGACTAGGTCATACAGCAGGGTTGCCCTTTGGTAACCTGATGATGTATGACTCTCTTTGCTTTTGGGGACCAATGTCTTTTATTTAATTGCTCTCAGGTACAAGATTGAAAATCACTTACCAGATGTGTTTTCAAGTTCTATTTGTTCCCTTCCTCTCTTGAATACTTGGCAGGTATCCTTAGCACAAATAAAAACAAATGCCTCATGGGGCCAGAGTGATAGTACAACAGGTAGGATATTTGCCTTGCATTCAGCTGACCTGGAATTGATCCAAAGACCATATAGTCTCTAAGACCGAATAGTACCCTGAAAAGTAATTCTGGGGTACAGAGCCAGAAGAAACCCTGAACATCTACAAGACTGGCCCCAAAGTAGAAATAAAAATAAAAAGACCAAAACCAAAGGCTCTGTATAGCTGATAGGCACCCTAACATCTAACAGTCAGAATGCCCAAAAATTGTGGTAACTTGCGTTAGGCCTGCTTTGTTCTGTGTTTGGATTGTGTCATGAGTCTAGCAACTCACTTCCTTGGTATTTTCTTACATGGAAATGAATGCATAGCACAAATAGACTGTGCTAGGAATTATTGATGCACAGTGAGTGTTTATGTAATGAATGAATAATGGCACAATGACTGCTAATAATAACTGGATATTCACCTCCTACCAGGTGATAAGTACTAGAATAGTCACCTTCCATAGGGCTTCTGACTTAATCTTCAAAATCAACTCTTGAGGTGTCTTCTATTTTAAATTGGGCAAATCAACTTGGGAAAATTAGATAAAATCACCAAGACCCCACAGCAAGATCGTGTCAGATCTGGAATTTCACCTCAGAGCTCCGTGTTTAGACAGGCAAGAAGCTTGTTGACATTGTAGATGGCAAAATAACAGGCTTTGGTATTTAATGAGCCAAGCAATTCACTTGTTATTTTGTTACTGGCTGAGTGTGATGCTGTCATTGTTTGGGAGACAAGATGTGTAATATTGAGTGTGTTGTCCAGGTTTGGATGCAAGTAGTTTGTCTTCTAGTCTTGGATAGAGGCCTTATTAGCTCTGTACCTTTGGGCAGGTGGAGTAATTCCTCCATGCCTTCATTCCTTATCTATCAAGAAAAGATCATCTTCAAAGATACGCAGTTCAACTGAACTCCAAGTAAACTAACACCCATAGTACAGTATTTGAGCTACTCCTTGAGGTTAAAGAGTACAAAATCAAACTACTGTTTTCACTGTAAACTCTCCAGCAATTGGGAATTATCAATGATTTTTTTGTTTTGTTTTTAGTTTTTGGGTCACATCTGGCAGTGCTCAGAGCTTACTCCTGGCTCTACACTCAGAAGTCACTCCTGGCAGGTTCAGGGGACCATTTGGGATGCCGAGATTAGAACCACCGTCCTTCTGCATGCAAGGCAAATGCCCTACCTCCATGCCATCTCTTTGGCCCCATTATTAATATTTTTTTGGCCTGGTGTGAGTGACTGTTCTTGATGTTGAGTGAAACTAGTCAAAACAAATTTTCTCTGAAGTGGAGTGAGTACATGGAAAACATGTACATGGAGTACATGCAGGTAACAGCAGAGAGTTGGGATTCAAAAACACTCTTCTTTTTTAGTATTCTAGAAACAGCCTTTAACATAAAAATCTGGCCAAGGGAGAGAATATCAGGGATCAGGTGAGGGAAAACTTTGTATGTTCACAAAAGGAACAAGCACAGCCCCAAAGTCTGTGCCGGAAGAGAAAGAAATTCTCAGCAGAAAAGTTGACCATGTTTTGCTGAAGATACTGTAGTTTCCATGGCAATTAATGGTGATAAGTGCACTCCATGACTCAAAGGTCTTAGTGAAGATGAAGAAAGGAGAAAGGTGTCTGTGGTTTTAAAAATAATATTAGAAGATTTTTTTCCTCTGAAAATCCTTTTACTAACTCTATTAAGCAGGAAATTTTTTTACCTTTGAATTTTTGGAAAGATGTGTAAAATGCGTTTAGAGATAGAATAAAAGATTTTTCTGAGATCTTCTATATGCTTTTCCCAGATCCTGTGGATTCCTTCTTGTCTGGCATTTATGATCCCCAGATCACTGTGGGCTTCTAGGAAGAAAAGGATCACAGAAAGCTCCACAGTTTTCTTATATCTTTCCAGTATTTCTTAAACTTTTTCTACTTGTGATCATTGGATGCCAGAGAAGAGCAATTCAGGTGGTTACGGCCAGAAAGCTCTCAGACTCCTTCCATGCTTGGTTTGGAATTCGTCATTAGTCATTGCATGCTTAGAGACTTTTAACTGTTGCCCAAGTTTTCATGACCTCTCACCTTTAGTTACAGAAGGGAGGATCTGGGTCAAAGTTGTGGAACACATTTATTAACTCCCTGGAGTGTGCCAGGTCCCTTTGTGCTCACATCTCAAAATGCTTTGAGTCAGAGTGATGGGATCTTGCTTTTTAGGGGCCTATGTCTCAAAGAAACTCCATGACCTTCTGAAAGGTTATACTGGAAATATTAGGGCTGGCAAATCTTCAGAAGATCTGTGTTTCCTCCTGTTTTCTGTGCTCATCTGTCTTCTACTGCAATAAGAGGGTTTTTTTTTGGGGGGGGGTTGTGTTTTTTTTTTTTTTGCCAGTGTTTTTGTATAAGGATTAGGGCTTCTGTGATCATTGGTGAAGACATACCTAAATGGGTATGTGACTCTGCAACTCCATCCTCTTTCCCTTTATTTCTTATCTGAAAGAGATGAGAGGAAGAAATACATAGTTTAGGCTCCTTTAAGGTTCATATCCTTGCTCTGGGAATTCAAAATTGACTTCATCGGAGTTCATACTTTTAGGTCTTTGATATTTGATTAAAATAATAGATCTTCTCGAGGACTGTGTGTCTGGTGTGGAAGAGGGTCTGGCAGTGCATTTCATGTTACTGGGTTAAATAAATCCTGCTTCTGAGGCTAAAGAGATAGCACAGTGGGGAAGATGCTTGTCTAGCACACAATGGACCTGGGATTTATCCCCAGCACTTTATAGGTCCCCTAAATTCCACCAGGAACACAGAGCCAGGAATAAGCTCAGAACACTTCCAGGTGTGGCCCCAAACATGAATCAAAGACATAAACAAACAAACAAATAAATCCTGCCCCTACTGCTTCTAGACTTCAACATTGGCTGTCACTCGGCATCTTTCATGCCAAAGAATGACTTTTCTCTGGTTCCTGGAGTGATGTTAGAGTGAAGGATTGGAGACAATAAGTAGAAGACCTGAGATGGGTCTTAACCCCAAGAATGAGTTTGTGTAGCCAGGACCTCAATCTGTCATCTCTACTTTTATTTCTGTTCTGCCCTAAAATCCTCAACAGAAAATGTTAGTGGGAATGTCCAAGATTTTCACTATAAGACAAGCCAATTTTGTCAGTTTATGAATATTTTGTGGGGGTGAGTTCTTATAGGGAAAAGGACATCACACAAATGTGCACCACACCACAGGCCCTGATGAAATGAGCATTTCTGTGGGCAGCAGACTGAGAAGAATAGGATACATTAAAGTTGGAGGGAGCCCCAACTAAACCTACACCCCTAATGAAGCTGACTGCTACCCTATCATTGCAGGAAATGCCTTCCTTCTTTACCAATTTTCCGCTTTTCGTTCTTTTGTTTGGGGGCTTCTGGCAGTGCTGAAGTTGGGAGGCAGGAACCCTGTAAGCCAAGCAGGAACTCAACCCATTAAGTTATCTCCCCTCTCCTCTTCCTTTGCTCTATCGCTTTGGTACCTAAGAAAAAAACAAACAAAAAACAAACAAAAAAACAAAAAAACAAAAAAAAACACAAAAAAACAAAAAACAAAAAACAAAAAACAAAACAAAAAAAACACTATTTAGCTTTTTTTTTCCTAATTTTAGTTAGAAATGGCATCACATGAGTATCTGGTCTGGTTTGTTATGTGTGGTCTTTACTTCAAGCCAAGTTTTGTAGAGTTTAAGATTGTTTAATTTTGTTAGTGTGAGATATTTCACTATGGTTATTCAGAAGGTATCTTTCTTCCTCAAGGGAGTTCAAGGTCATTTTCAAGGTGTGTTTTCCATCTGTTAGAGATGCCATTGATAATGTTTCTACACCCATATTCTATGGATATTGCTGGCTGTGTGAATGCATAAAAGTGCTTTACTAGGTAGTACCATTTTCCTCAATTTGCATTTCCTTGTCTTTTCATTCCATTCTGGAGGGAGAAAACCTGTCCAAATGGTCCTCACAATGATGGAATGAGCTCATATTCCCATGACTAGCGATGTTGTTATCCTAACCAACATTTACTCTGTAGTCTCCAACATACAGTCCCCTTTATCTTTCTATGTGTTTGTCTTTGGATTATTAAAGGACCTAATTTATTATGCTGGTCACTTTGGATTTTATGATTCCTCTTCTGAAAATTTGATCTTCTTCTTTTCTTCCTTCTTTCCCTCTCTTTCCTTCCTTTCTCCCCCCTCTTTCCCTCACTTTTTTCCTTCCTTCCTTCTTTGATTCCTTTCTTCCGTCCCTCATCTTCTGTATACTGTGTACTTTTCACATAATGTCTGATAACCTTCTCAACAATGCTCAACAATGCAGTTTCTGTTATTATATATATATATATATATATATATATATATATATATATATATATATATATATACTGTTATTATATCTGCTTTTCAGATGAGTGCACTGAGGCACAAAACTGTAAGGTCACTTTTCCCCAAATCTCTCAGCTTAATTGATGGGGCTAGAATTATTTACTTCAGATTCCAGTAAGATTATGGAGCCCAATTCAGCTTGAAGGAACATGGTTGCTGCCCTTTAATACCTACTTGACATTTGCCCACTCATCTGCCTCTGAGTTTAAGTTTTGTTGATGAAGTCCATACATCAGATGGTCGGGATGTGAGAAAGACATAGATACTGAGAACCCTCACAGACCTCAGGCTCTGAAATCAAGTATCTCCCAAAGTAATTGGTTTCTAGAAAACTGTAGTTGTGTCAGGAGAGTGTTCTATGCTTAAAGGCAAAGATAAAAAGCCATACATTTGAGGATACTTGTACTGGAGAAATCAAAGAAGGCTTTCAGGAGGAGGTTCCCACAGGGCCTTCCCTCTTGAGCTACCTTCTGATTTTGGCCAAAATATCGCTCATTAAAGAGGTCTTGTACCTGTCAATTTCTTTGCAGTTGGTCTTCCTTCAGCTTGGGAGTCTCCAGTCATTTGAGAAGGGCCCTGGGCAGTGTTTTTACCCCTATCTGAGTCTCCTTCGCTGCTCCCCCTTTCCCTAACCTCAGTGCTAGTCTGCTGCCGACACAGGCTTGTGAAAGAGAGGGCTGTTTGTTTTATAACAGGAGCTTAACATGATTCATTTCAGATACCCCAGGGACTTTTGTAAAGTGTAGACTGAGTCATAATGTATTTTTTTTATTAAACTCTGAGACCCCCAAAGCAGGAAGCGCTGCTCGACAACATAATATAACTGATGCACTGCAAAGCAGCTTTTTTTCATGAGAGTCCTCCAGAGGCTCCAGAAATACCACGCCTTCTCCTATCGCATCAAGTCTTAGAGGGAGATTAAAAGATCTTTGGAGACTTTGCCACAAGATTCTATAGATGCACACCTACGCACACACTCATGCATATATGCAAATACTCACATGTGCACACATGCACTAACAGACATGTGCCCATGCAGACATATATACATGGGTATATGCGCATGCAAATACACATGTGCACAAATAGATGCCTGGAAACCAATGCATGTGTACAAATTTGCATTTGCAAACACCTATGTATATAAACCCTCATGTAAACAAATAAATTGTGCAAATACACATGCATGTATACAGTATAGTTGTATACATACATAGATGCATGAAAACATGCATACACGCATATATCCTAATGCTCCTGATATCAGAGCCAGAAGCAGGTGGCTCAGGACAGAAGCAGCAGTTCCACCTTTGGACTCTCCACAAGCTCCCAGAGTTTCCTGTAAGAACAAGGTAACATGTTAGAGATCACAGAAAGTGCTTCCACACCCACCAAAGCAGTCTTTGAACATGCGAAGAACTGTGCTCCCAGCTGCCCTCTGGAGTCAAGTCCTCATTGCCTTCATGGAGGTCAGGATGATCCAGCTCCTATGAATGACAATGTTTCCAGGCTGCCTCTCCTGACACTTGTTCTCAGAACAAGCTTCTTCCTGTGTGTTTGTCATCTGATCCAATTGCCCCACAAGATTGGTGGGGTGCTCCCTAACACACATAGCCTCTGTCCAGTTTTTCCTTTAAAGTGTTTTTCTAAGAAAATGAACTAGAAATTTATTTTTAATTTCTTTCCTTATAATAATGTCTTTGTTTAAGCACCATGATTATAAGCATGTTTGTAGTTGGGTTTTGGTTAAAAAATAAAAATATTTTTTAAAAAGTGTTTTTCTTTCAAGTGTAGCAATGCTGTTGGACATGGTTGTGTCAACTCACCTCTACAGCACAGTTAGAAAGAGTCTTGTCCTACGCTGACCCCTGTGGGACTTGTACCCTCTATGACTGGATCCTCTGACATCAGATTCTCTGGGTCTGGATCCTTCATGAGAAAGTATCACATATTGGTGCCTGTTCTGTGACCCAGCAGGAAGGGCGAAGAATCAGACACTCCATTAGGGTAATGGAAGTTCAAATTCACTGACCATTCCTGGGGCCACCAAAGGACTCACAGCTCTCTGCAGACAAGTTCTTCAGAGTACATTCTTTCAATGCATACCCCATTGAGAAAAGTTGGGTTTTTTTTTCCCCGCCCCTCGGTTTTTTGGTTTTTTTTTTCTGCTTTTTGGGACACACCCAGTGATGCCAGGGTTACTCCTGGCTATGAAAAAAAAAAGAAATTACTTCTGGCTTGAGAGACCGTATAAGTTGCCAGGGGATCGAACCGAAGTCGTCCTAAGTTAGGGCATGCAAGGCAACACCCTACAACTTGCATCACTGTTCCGGCCACCATTGAGCAATTTTTGCTGGGACTTTGGCCACCAGAAAGGCTCATGGAGAAACCACTGAACACAACTGGATTGAGCATCAAACTAAGGCATGGGTGGGACACATGCCTTTACATACAATCAAGGCAGCCACAACATAGATTTGATCCCTAAAACCTCATGCATTCTTAAGCACAGCTAGGGATCACTCCTGAACACAGAAGAGCCATAATTAGCCCCTGTACCTGTAGTTGTGGACCAAAGTTCTCTTATACACACACACACACACACACACACTCACACACACACACACACACACACACACACACACCACACACAAATTGGGCAACAAGTCAAGAACCTCAAGCTCACACCCATCTCCTTGGCTCCAATCACTCA